>VZRN01000259.1:332766-420555 GCA_013397935.1 Dasyornis broadbenti
TTTGAAGGTCAGTATTAAATGATGCAAGAACAAGGCTGAACTTCCAGCCCATTAGGCTCTGTGGAGCCAGGCAGCAGACAGGGTGATGTGGTGTGTCTGCATACCTCCCCCAGGCGTTGGAGAAGAGGTGAGAAGCAAAACCCTTCCTGCAATGAAAGGAGTTATGAGATCCTTCTCATCTCCAAGGGAATGTGCTGCTGCCACAGGGGTGCCATGGGACAAACTCAAGGACTGCAGGAATTGCTCCTAGTAGAGACAGGGCTGGCAAAAGAAGGCATTTGCAAAGCCTTTTGAAATGTTGCCTCCCCTGGCTAAAATTGATAGGAAAGGACTCACCTTGCTGGTATTTGAAGGGCTTCTAAGCCACTTCAGGCAACTCCCCAGTGCCAACTGTCCTGCGTGAGCCTTGTGTGTGTGAAACAAGGGAGTCGGCTCACTTGGGAAGGCAGAGGTCTGTCAGAGCCCAGTGTCCCACTGGAACTGCCCTCATCCTCCAACTTAAAGTGTTTGTCTGTTCTACCAGCCATGGCAGTGGGGCAGTTTAAGGGATCACTCCACGTTTTTGTTGGCATAAAGCTGGTATATATTTTTACTCCTATGTAAGCAGGAGTTACTGAACTGGTTTGGGTGACTGTGACTGGAGTCCCTGTGAACTGAATGTGGGTTATTCTGGCACAGCTACAGTGGGAATGTACTAATCCCTCCACCTGCACTTGTTAAACCTTTTAACCAAAGATCACTTTGATGAAGGTGCAAGGCTGTGAGGTCAGGGTTTTGCTACAGCACTCACCAGAGACCTAAGAAACAGCAGTTGTGAGTGGTAGCGGGCTTTGAGACTTGCCCTTTGCAGCTCTATTGGAAAAGATAAGGAGGCACTAGTTCCTATGCTCCCCATTTGTGTGGGTCAAAGCTAGACATAAATTCCTCTGGTTCAAGCTGATTCACAGCTGAGCAGGAAAGTTGCCCTAGAACTGCCCCACATCAGCGATTTCATGTAAGTCATCTGAATAATGTGTGTGGGATTCATCAAAAGAGGGAAATGAATAACTTCCAAAAACACCTTGCAGGACTGGGTTCTCAGATGAAAACATCTGCTAAAATGTGTGGAACCCAGGAAGAAAAGGCTACATTAGTGCAGCAGCACAAGCACGTGGCTCCTCTGGAAAGAATAAGAATGCTACAAATTCCGATTGTTTGCTTTGCTTGCTTGCCCTTTATTTTTTTTTTTCTCCTGTGGTATTTACAGTGCCCTGGTACTCATTCAGCTTTCTTAGCTAACAGCTAGGGAAGTAGACAGAGCTGCCTGGAATCCTGGCATCAGACAGTCCTTCCTGCTTCAGGCATCTTGCAGGTACAGTGCCCTGAGGCAGGAGGCAGCTTGGATGTATTCCTATGTCAGGAACAGGACTCCAACAGAGTGTGGATTCCCCATTGCATCTGCCCCACTGACTGACTCCTGGATGAAGTTCCTCTCAAACCTGGGTGGCATTCCCAGGCGTTACCCGTATTTCCCTGGGGAAATACTGACCCTGATGGCAGAATAGGTGTGTTCAAGATGTGAAGACACCAAACTACTGTTCTCTGGGGTCTCCAGACTGCCAGACTGGCTGCCAGCTTGTTAAACACACGCTGATATGCCATTAGGGAGCTGAAGTGTCGTCAGTGTTAAAAACCTGAACCTGTATCTTAATTTAGGAGCTTGTCAGACATATGGTAATGGGCTGGTAAGGCTTGGTTAAGGGTGGCATTTGCAGGCATCTGTACCATTTTAATCTGTGTATATAATAAAATATTGCACATCAGCTTTTGCTCTTGCTGGCAGATTTCTTGTGGGAAGATCTACTTTGGGACTCCAGTAGCACTGAATACTGAGCAACTGACAGAAATAGGGAGTTTGGACCAATGTCTCTGCTGGCGTATCTCCACTGCAGCCAGAGGGTGAAATCCCAGCCGTGTTGAGATGTATGGGACTTCTGCCAGGCTTGCGACTGCTGAGAACTCTTTTAGCAACTCAACCCTGATTTTGCTTTGGACTGAAATTCTCCTGTGGATCTCAGCCTAGAAACACTTTCATCTTTCAGACAGAAGAAAAATGTTCTGCAGCAAGCAAATGAGCTTGGAAATTATTTTAACTTCATCAGTGGAACCCTTGCTGTAGACATTCACTGCGGACTAAATTTGGCTTGTGTGGTAAAACACTGAGTGGCTCAGAGACACTCATCTCCCTCAGTGATGGAAGGGCTCCTGCTTGGCTGCAGTCACGGTTTATTGGATGTGCTCCCTGTTACTCCTGTGAACGGTAAAGTTTTGGTGCTCTCAGTGTGACCCATTCATGGAGTCAGAGCTCCTCAACATTTTTTTAAGGCAGGGAACCCTTGATAATGACAATGTATCTCTCTCTTTTCTTACAGTGTATGTTGCTGTCCTGGCATCCAGGCTCCTTTTCCAGGCCTACCCATTGTTAGAGGATATTTGTTGGAAGCTCTTGAGGATGAGGACAGACCAGCATCAAAGTCCCTGCATTTCTGTTTGTGCAAGACTTACTACACCCTCAGCAAGGTCAGAGAGCTGGAGCTCCCATCACCCACAGCTGCAACTTGACAACCTCAAGGTTCTGAGGTTAAAAACAAAGCAGGAAAAAAGGTGCTGAAAAACCAAAATAAATTAATTATAATTCTGGTCTCTCTATACATTATAAAGAAGCAGGATGGGAAAACTGTTTTGCTTTGCAGGTCACCTTCACAGCAAACAGGAATCGTTCAGTCACTGCTGGATAATACCAAGGGCACTCTCAGACACTGGCAATTGGAATGATTAAAAATATATGAGCAAGATTTTAAGTGTCTCTTTGTGAAACAAACAGAGCAAAATTGTTCATCAATGGTGGAATACACACTGTAAACACTGTATTTAATGAATCTGGAAGGAATTTGTAAGGGAACAGATGACCAGCTCTGTCCTTCCCATACAGTCTCAGTCCCTTACCAGACGGAGTTTGTGACCTTCCCTTCCTATTCCATGTATCAAGCTTTCTGGAGCTGTGTGTATCTTTTGGCATTTGAGAAAACAGTAAATATTTCACAGGATCACAGAATCAATGAAATTGGTTGGTGATCTAGTGCAGATTGCCAAGGATGGTGTCCAGTTGAGTTTTGAGTATCTCCATGGAGGGAGACTCCACCACCATTCTGCACAACTGACTTGGTTTTGAGCGCTTTCACAGTAAAAAAAAAAAAAAAAAAATTGTGCTCAGGTAGAATCTGACATGTTTTAGTTTCTTACCCTATCAGTGTCTCTTACCCTATCAGTGAGCACTACTGAAAGAGTCTGCCTCCCTCTTGCTGCCTGTGCTTGGGATGGACCTTCGCAGCACTTGCAGGACATCTTTGAAAACCAGACAGCTTTTCTCCACGCCTGTGGTCTCCAGGACCATCTCACAAGCAGACCCCTAAAGAGGCCAAAATCTGCACTTCAAAATCAGAGTTGTGGTCTTGCCTTTTGTGCCACTGTCCCCTCTCAGGATCCTGAACTCCACCATCTCACAGGCACTGCACCCAATGCTGAGCCACCTTCACATTTCCAACCGATTCTTACTTGATTCTGAGGTCCAGCAAAGCGCCCTTGCTCACTTCCTCAATCAAATATGCCAAGGAGTTGTCAGTGTGCTCTTGAACTCACCTAGATTGCTTGGGGCCCACCTGCTATGTTGTCATGTCTAGTTTAAACCTCTTCCCACCAGCTTTAAAAGGAACGTTGGTATAAAATAAATTCACCTCCTTCCAGGCTCCCTGCTGGTCCCTGCACTCCCTGCTGCAGCATTACCAGGTGTACTGCCTGCGAGGTGGCTTGGAGCCCACACCAGCGTCCTTTGCACCTCCCCAGCTGCTCTGGAACACTGGCACTTGCCTTCCTGGACAGATGTTCACCTGAAACTATCTTACCAATGACACATGATACAACAATGTTCTTGGTGAAGTGTTTTAGTGTTCTCTAAGTTTCAGCTAACCACCCTCATGACTTCCTCTCTGCCCAAGACTTACAATAAGGCGAATAAACTTTTTAAACTGATTGTTTTGGTTTTTTCCCTTGAAAAATGAAGGGTTCTCCTCAAATCTACTGTGCTTGGGGCTGAAAACATTGGATACAAAATCATTCTTTCCAAGGGCTCTATAGATGGTGCAGACAAAAGGAAGAAATGAAGGCAGAAAAATCATCTATGTATGAAAAAATCTTACCAGTTCTAAATAAAAAGTATTTTTGTCGTGCTTTGCCAGAGACACTGCCATTCCTCGAGTTTGGTTTTAAATCCTTCCCAAGTAACTAAATTAAAGCCATTCATGTACTGAAATACAGTTGATGACTCTGAAAGTTTTAGTGCTACCAGATTATAGATCCAGCCAGGAAACAGGCCCCTGAGGGAGTCTGTCATTTCCCCCATCTGCACTCACTGAAGGGTTTGGGACAGAAATGGATTAAGGACATGGGGGCTTTAAGCAAACTCTCTTTTCAGATTCCTGCAGGCAGCGTATTTCATTCCAAGCCCTGAGTGGCACCCAGCAAGGCTGCTCCACTGCCTACACACAAACATTGCTTAACATTTGTTGAGCCAGAGCTCCCAGGTGGCAGAACGTGTGACCGAACGTGTGGCCAGCCATTACACAACAGCTGTCATCTATGGATTTCTGCTCACAGAAATAGCAAAGAGAAAGCCCAGCTAGCTAGCTTTGGCTCTGAAAAGGAGCACTAGAGTGCACATACACTGCTCTGCTACCCTTACTAAGGGCGAGAGCTGAGTTACAGGACCATCCACATGTCTTTGGGCTGTTCTGTGGCAGGGAGCAAATTCCTCGGGACCCGCCAGCCAAGGATGTCACAAGTGTGTGGGGGTTTATTCACCACCTCGACAGTTTTCTACTTGGAGAAGCTGCGCTTCCTTCATATCTCACACTCTGCCTGCAGCCAAGCTCAGGGGAGTAACACGACTCCTCAGAAGTTGCTGGCAGAATTCAGGAAGTTTTGAGAGTCTTTTTAAGATTTAGGCTCACATTTTACGGGAAGGCTCAAAGCCGGCTACTGCATAACCCTTGGCTTTTCCTACATCCCACGAGCATTCGGAATAGAATGTGGTGCGGCCCTGCCAAGCCCTGAGGTGCCCGCAGCCCCCACAACAGCCTTTTCTGCTTGGTGGAGACCAGTATCAAGTCTCTTCCGGAGAAAAAAACTAACAAATCTTTCATTTTTTTCCCCAGTAAAGGAGGGCGGAATTGCCGGGAAATTGCCCTCCGGGAAACCTCTGTGATTAAGCTTCTTTCGGTCTTATAGCTGGGGCTTAAAATGGCGCGGAAGGACAGCGAGCGGATCCCTTACTCGGCACCAGCCACGCTCGAGGTGCCGCAGGGCTGCTTCCCGGAAGGAAGTCAAGTCGGTGGGCGAGGGGGTGAGGCGAGGTACAAGGGATGAAGTGAAGCAAAAAGGGTGAGATGAAGCAGGGCGAGCTGAAGGAAGACACTCAACAGAACAAACCCGACTAGGCAGCGGCAGCGCCCTGAGAAGGAGAAGATGGCGGCGACAGCGCTAACCAATCAGCGCGCGGCGCCGGCTCGCGCCCGCCCGTTACCCACTCCCGGAGCTCCGCGTGCCTCGGACGGTTCCATTCGCGGCAGTCGCCCCCTCCCGACGCCGGAGTTGGTGGTGCCCGGCCGGTATAAAATGGAGCGCGGCGCACGTGTGCGCCTCAGTGCCGGCGGGAGAGGGAGGCGGGTGAACGGTGTTGTGGTGGTGTCGGTTTGGAGAGGGAGCGGTGGGGGTCGGGCGTGCCGCACAGTCACTGCACAGCCCCTCGGTGCTCGTGTCCCCGTCCCCTGTGAGGGTCGCCGGTGCCCCCCTGCCCGGCCCCGCGCTGCTTCTGCTCCCCCGCGGGATGTGGGCTAGGCCCGCCCCGCTAGCCCTCACCCCCGCGCCGGCCGCAGCATGAGCGCGGCGAGCGACACGTATTTCCTCATAAAAGACATAAAACCCGGACTGAAAAACTTAAATGTCATCTTTATTGTACTGGAGATCGGTAAGTGGCGCCCGGCACGCCCCACCCCCGGGCCGCCCACGAGTGTCACGGCGGGCGGGGGGGCTGGCGGCGCCGTGCCCCTCCTGAGCCGCACTTCTCCCCGCAGGGCGAGTCACCAAGACGAAGGACGGGCACGAGGTGAGGTCCTGCAAGGTGGCGGACAAGACGGGCAGCATCACCATCTGCGTGTGGGACGAGATCGGCGGCCTCATCCAGCCGGGGGACATCATCCGCCTGACCAAAGGGTGCGTACGGGGCCGCCCCGCGCCCGCCGGGCTGCGCAGCCCTTTGTCACCCGCGGGGCTACGGGCGGCGCGGCCGCCTCTCCAGGGCCACGGGAGACACGGCCGCCCCCTCCGACCCGCTCCCTGTTACCCAGCCAGCACCCTGTGGTCACTCGCCAAATTAAACCCACCTTTTCCAGGCCAGAACATGCCTAGCGTGAGCGTACAGGCTAGGAGGAGCTTGGATTTGTAGAGAGGAGGTGGTGGTGAAGAGATTTGGGTTGGCTTTAAAAAAAGCTCCCTAGGAAAATACTTCTGTGGTAGGGGGGAATGCAACAGACAGTCCTGGTCTGTAAATTAAACAGGGGAAGTCCAAAGCGTGTTCTTATTTTCACAGCTAGTTCGTTACTCTGGTAGTCAGCTCCTTAATGAAAGGAGGGGATGATTATATATCTCGTGCAGAAAAGTTGCTTTTCATTGGAATGAGTTAACAAAAATGACAGGCAGAGGAGAACCTTTTTAGTTTCACTGTAAAAATTCATGCTAGGGCTACACTTGAATGCATTCATTTGGTTAGGTGCAAAAAATTTCTCAGAGGTGATTTAATTAAAAAAAATCCGAACAAACCCCCAAACTTATTGTGAGGAAAAAATAATTTGAGTCAATCTGAAAATTCTTTTTCATGTCACTTAAATTGTCAGTAGCAAAGTCATAGTCAGTTTCAGTTGAGTTCTTCATGCCAGTCAGGTTACACTTAGAAATCCATTACACTGATCCTTTGGCCTATAGCACTCCAGGACATTGTGGAACTGGAAGTGTGTGTAAGGTCCTGTTCATTTGTTTTTGTGGAAAAGTAGGTGAAAGGTGACTCAGTGAGCTGCTGTTAAGTTGTTCATTTGAGTGTAATTCTCGGTTCTGGACTGAAATTGGATGACCCTTGCCACCAAAACTACAGCTGCTTCCTCCTATGCAAATGTCCTTTTACATGAAATGGGCTGACTCCTCAGCAGAGGTGGTTCTAGGGAAGGCTTCTTGCGTGGAGAGCACGTGGAGCTCCAGGATGGGTGGAACTAAACCAGAGCTCTGGGCCAGCACAAAGCCCTGTGTGTAGATGACATTGAAACAAATTAAGACTGATGCTGTTCAGCAGTGTTGCTGTACTCCCCTCTGTGACTGGCTTACTGTAGCTGCTCTGGTGTTTCTGCACAACAAATGGGGGACTCATGGCATCCTTTAATGTAAAAAACTGAGCTTGGCTTGTATGAATTAAATTTATGAGCTGACATCACTGTTTCTGGTGGGTGGCAAAGTCATACCTTCATTTACATGAATTGCATGCTCCCTTAGGACTGCAGAGGGAGTGAAATGGCAAAAGCTAAATGCATTCTGGTTTGGCTCTCATCTTCAGAAAACTGCCCTCATGCTGGTATACAGGGTTTTCCAAACACTACTTTATATTTAAATAGAACTGAGTGTGTTATGTTGCCATTGCAAGGCAGGTCAATTTCAGCTGCGTAGGCTAATCTGACTTCGTAGTCAAGATGCCCACAAGCAGAAAAGCTTGTCTAGGCCCCATGTGTAAACATGCTTTTTTTTTTTCCTTGCTAAATTTCAAGCTGCAGATGCATTCCTCTGCAAAAGCAGACACTGTTGCTTAGTGTTGTTACTGGGTGTTGAACCAATTTACAGGAAGCCATTGCATTTAATATTTCTAAGTTTGAAATTAACGCTGGAGTTTAGTGCTTTATGGCCAGCTCTTTCTGAGATAAAAACAAATGCTTGTGTATGTGGAGTAACTTTGTGCTGGAGGTTGTTAGTTGCATGATTTGCTGGGTCTTGTCCCAGTAAATGTATGTTTAACTTACATTTATTGTTTGGTAGCTCTTTTCCTTTGTTTCTGCCACAAGACTGCCCAGCTAAATGGTTACTAAAGGTTAAGCAATGAGGGAATCTTTAAAGTGAAAGGTAGCACTGTGAAGTAAAAAACACTAATCCTGGTTCTGGATGGAGAGCTTACGATACAGTTACAATGCCTGTGCTTTCCTGCTGGTGCTGAAATACAGAGAAGGTTATAATTGCACTGGCACTACTGTCCTCTCCTGCCAACGTGACTCCTCCCTGGTGCCTCTTCAAGGCCTTGTGTGTGGCCGGATGTCTCCCGGTGTCAGTAGATAAAGCAAAAGGCAAGAGGAAGGTTTGTTATCTATGTTCCAGAGATAGACCTGGAGCATAAGGAAGTAGTGACTTGTCCAGATTGGTGACTCCCACGAGTGCAGTTGCTGAGGCTAGAAGAGACACATATTCCTTTTAGCTGCCTTGCACTGTGCCTGTATTTCTGGTCTGCATTGTCCTCATTCTCTACACATACGTGATGCCCCTCACTGAAAGGAACAATTACACGAAAAGTTTTGTATGACTCAAATTTCAGTGCTTGAAGTCAAGTGCCACTATAAAGAATAGAGTGCATTCACAGTGTCTGTGTAAGGGAAGGTTCCTGCAATCAAAAAAATTATTTCATTGTGTTTCTGTATGTCACTAGGAGTTTGATGGCCAAACTTGTGCCTTTAAAAAACCAATCTGGTAAGGACCTATATTAAAAATGTAAGCACTTCTGATCATATGCATTCAGTAGCAGAAGCTGTTCTCCAGCAAACAAAGGTGATTCTTCCTGGCTCCTGCTGAAAGCAGAACTGAAAGTTGTCACCGAATATAACACAGATACTGCTTTTGGCAAAAAGCCTTTCCTCTGCAGGACAAGTCATAAGGGTTGCTCCAGTCAACAAAAGAGCATCCAGTCTCAAAATAATTGGCTGCTTTCCTGGAATTGTCAAAGGAGTCTGCTGAGCTTCCGGTACCTTTTGCTGGAAGTCATACATGGGGATCTATAAACCGTTAATGTTGGTGAAGTTGGGGTCTCTGGGAATTTTTTTAGTCCATTCATGCTGATCTGTAGTACTTGCTAACTTCCTGGAATATAGCATGCTTCCACTTCCTCTGTCAGCTCATTCACTTAGAAACTGCTTCACTTCTCCTTTCTTTGGCCAGGTACGCATCTCTGTGGAAAGGATGTCTGACACTTTACACGGGACGAGGAGGGGAGCTGCATAAAATTGGGGAGTAAGTATTGTATGTTCATACTTCTCAGCAGAGTGTCACGGTAAGTATGAGATCTGGCGGCTCTTAGGAAATGGAAGTTAGGGTAGCAAAAGTATGTTGTCAGTTGGTCATGGATGAGGAGCTCTGATCCTCTCTGGACTGTAGGTACTTTGAGGAAAATCAGCCTCCGTCATCATTGGCACAGGTCTAGGAGGAGGAAATCTATAATTGACAAGGGACTGAATCTGCATTGCTTATTGCTATTGCTTAGGCCTTATCTTGAATAATCTCTTCATTTTGGTGGAAGCTTTGTGTATGTGTGTCATCCTTGAGGGACAGGCAATGCAGAGAAGGAAGAGCAAGGTCACTCCAGTGAATCATATCCAAGCAGAAGTGAGCCTCATTAAACCTGCTTTAAACTGCCCACAGACTTGGGCAACAGCTTCTGACTTCAGAACAAACATGAGTAACATACTTGAGCAACAGAAAAAATACCAACATTTTCTAACCAGAAGAGTACTTCCACTGTTGCACAAAGTGCTGTGGGAAACCTTACAGTCATCAGGGAAGTGGGGCTGTGGGATTGCCACATCTCTTCCTGTATGGTTCAGAAATGCCCAGTGTTCAGATGGGTTTTGTATGAGAGAATCTGTAGAATTTTTTTGGTGTAAATCCATTACCTCAGAAGCATCATCCAGCTCACTTACTCTCCAGCAGGCTGGAGTGATGAGAGTCCTTATCTGGGTTGTGCCTCCCAGCAGCAGGTGGGAGCTCCACTTCTGCTTAACCACTCCAAATAGTGTAATGATCCAGATCTTTCTTCCTCTCTGCCATAATTTCCATGTAGTGAGTTGATGGGCCTATTCTGCTATAGTCCCCTTGAGCGGAAAAGGATGCTTTGAATTTCATTGCCTGTTTTGGACTCCTGTGTGCTGCTGTTGTTAATGGGGCACTGCATAGTATGGGAGCATGTGGGAGTGTTTGAGTTTTCTCTAGGGGTGTAATACAATCCCTGTCTGGGAGCAGGCTGGGTGACTCAGTGCCTCAGGTGACCTTGTGAGTGGGTGCTGCACAAGATTGTGCAGCTGGAAGTGAGACAAAGGGAGCCCTTTCATCACCTTTTGTTTTATTTAGGCCAGTTTACCTCCTTGAGTAAATGAATACTTGCCTCTGCTTGGCTGAAATGCCCTCACCAGGAAGATGTGGCAGCTTCACCACAAGCTTATAAAGGGATCAAAGAGCCTTTAATATCTATGGATATTCTCTGAACAGTGGGGTCTGGATTAATTACTTCTAGGAATGTGTCAAGAACATATGCTCTGTGAATTGTGGAGTTGAGAACTCTGTTAAAAAATGGCTTTTAGAACTCTATAATAATCCTCATTTCTTCCCAGGTTCTGCATGGTGTATTCAGAAGTGCCAAACTACAGCGAACCCAATACGGAACACATCGGGCAGAACAAACTGGTATGTTAAACTTGTCTGAAGCTTCTGGCATAAAATACTCTTTGTTATGAATATTTCACACTAGGCTGTGATCAGATGTGACTCTTCTGGAAAAATGGACTCAGTGATATATAGGTAAAAATGAGCTAATAATTGAAGTAGCAGATAAATTCCACGTGGAGCCACTGTAAGAACACGGGGGAAAACAATCAACCCCTTTCTGTAAAAATGTGAATTTTCTTTTTCTGATTGAGGTCTTTTTTTTTTTTTACCTTTCTCTAAAGGCACAGGGTGAACAGAATAATATTTCTGCATCAAGTGGTATGGGTACTTGTACTTTTGGGCCACTGGGTAAGTTTTTTTGGTTTTAGAAGTGAAAAGATGAGAAACACTTAATGGGAATAGGAAGAATTTATTTCAAGGGTTCTCCATTCTTGGGATAAAAGTGTATTAGGCTCTAAAAAGTCATTCAGACTATGGACTGAACTTCAAGCATGTAAGCACGAACATTTTGTGAATATAATTGTCAGGATTTCTTCTGTAGGAGAGGAGGAGATTAGAATATTCAGACTGCCTATATCACATAAGGGGACTTGACTCATCTTAAATTGTTCTGATGCTTTCAAAGAGTTTTTGCAGCACTTGAAATTCTGCTTTTCTAAACTTCCTGAGACATTGGCTTGAAAAATTACTTACTTCAGTCTTACTAGTCAGCATGGCTTTCCTGCCAGGTTAGCTCCCCAAAACAGAAGTGGTAGTAATCTGAATTCCAATATTTGATTTTGTGCTGTATTTAAACATAGAAACTTAAATTAAAATATACTTCAAGGACTTGAGTGGGTGTAATCTGAGAGGGAACCTTAGTTATGGCCTTACATGCACGATGCCTATACTCAGTACCTGGTGTTACAAAGCCACAATTGCAGCCCTTCTTACTTTAGTGGAGGAAGGGCAGTTGGGATGGAGGGACGGTAGTTTGGGTGGGCAAAGGTAAGCTGTGGTTTGGGGTCTTGCTTTACCAGAGAGGCTTTTGCTTCTGGTCCTCAGGGTTTGGTGGTTACTGCAAGCTCCTTGTATTCCCTGCCGCTAAATACATGTAAGGAATCAGTGGCTTCAACCCATGGAACTTGTGATAACATTTTTTCTGTCTTTTTAGGAAATGGTTTACAAACTGGACCTGAAGCAAGTGGATTTCCATTCACATATAACCATGGCCACATTTATGCAGGTAGTGGGAGAGGAAATGGACGAGGACCTGTAAATCCAGCACCAGCTAATAGTGTTCAGCCTCTTCCCCCTGCTGTCAGTAATGGGAGGGACCCACGCAGGGCCTTCAAAAGATGACTATGCCAAATGTGGTTGTACAGCTTGCTTAAACTCTACACTCTACTTGAACACTTACTGCACTTTTATTTATAGTTAACTGTGAACCAGTGTGTCCTTTTTTTTTTTTTACCTTTTGGTGTATGGAGCAAACTTGATGTGATCTATTTCTTGTTTTGCATTGGGGAAGCACAGTGAGTGTTCCCCATACATAAAGGGAGTAGGGGGGGAAGATGGATACAAGGAACTAAGGGTCACATGTGGAAGTGTCTCAATTAAAACTCGGTGCCCTTTGCTAAACAGAAGAAAATTTCAGTTACATACATGTATCTCTGTTTCTGTTGGTCAGCCATGTAGCCTTAATAGGTCTACTCTGTCCTGTGCACGCATGCGTTGACTTCTGTTAGGGATAATGGGAGCTCTTCATATTGGAAGAGAAATGAAGGGGGAGAGCAAAAATGCTCTGGTGAGCTAGGTGTCCTGGGAATGAATACGGCTTGTAAAAGCAATAAGTGTAAGGAAATGGTGGTGCCAGACCTAGTGGTGTCTCTGGAATCAGAGATTGGGTAACTCGGGTCAAAGTTGAAGACGGGGTGAGTCTTGAAGCTTGATTCTGATTCCAGAAAGGTGTGCACTACTTGAAAATTCTCTATGAACACCAGTATCACTGTCAAGGAAAGTGAAACTGATTTTTGCTTTGGATAGAAGCTTGGATATTCATTCTTGCTTTGCATGAGATAGCAGAATAGGAGGATCTAAATTCAGACAGTGTTGGGGAATATGCTTTTTGTAGCCACTCCTTGTGTAAAAGCCCAAGGTTACTTTGCAGGAGTCTGAATTTCCAGGAGCGGACTGTTTTCAAATGCTGCATTACCCATCTCTTCAACGAGTCTGCCTACTCCTCCTTCCTTCATCCACTTTTGCAAACTAATTATATATTAGATGAAGCTGTGTATGTGGATTGCAGAGGTACTGGCTGAGCACACAGCTGCACTTCTGATACTGTTAAGCTTTCCTTCTTCTGTTTTATATGAAAGATGAATTACTCCTTGAAGAACCCCACGATCTCCATGTCCTGGGGGGCAAATAGCTGGTTATATTTCTGAAATCACAAATGCCTTGACTCTAGACTAGAGTCTAGTGCCATATTTCAAATCAGGTTCAAAAACAACTTGGAAACTGAGGTGTCATACTGGATTCATCTGTTTAGCTCTTCTTAACTGACCTCTCAAATAAAAAAAAAATTGCACTAACCACATCAAAAACAAATCTAACTTTCTTTCTGTCAAGCCATAAAGACTTCATGACAAAAGGCTGTTTCTGAATTGTGAGTTGTCTCTGTGGTCATTCATGTTACTTGAATCTGCCTCTGTGTTGCTAATGTTTACAAGTTGTTTACATTTGATACTTTTTGCTTTTGGTACTCTATCATGATTTGTTGAAAATTGCTTCTAATTGGTGCAAATTCCTTGCTTGGTGTGAAATGCTGAACTTCATTTGAAATGTAAGAGTCAGCAACAACAAACTCCTGAAGGGAGGTTTAGAGAGACCTGTTTGCCCAGACACCTGAGAGCTTTTTGTCTCTAGTCTGGTAAAGTGCTTTGCTGGTACTTCCAGGTGGAAGTAGTGAAACTTGTTTTGGACACAAGAGGGGGGGGCATGCCTCAGGAGATCCACTCTGGGTGCTGCTGTGGAAGAACAGTGTTCATGGGTGAAGCAGAAGGCATGTAGTCACTTCTGGGGAAATGGCTTAAGGAGGCGATGTGTAACTCAGGGACTTTTAAATTACTTACTTGTTGAAATAAATGTGATGTATAGTCTAGATACATGGACAAACCTCTTCTGCAGTGTTGCTTTAAGACATTTGATGCACTTGTGAGAAGGAAGCCAAGAGGACTTCTGAACCCAGGAGGTATCTGTGTGTTCCTAGAGGTACATAAGATGTAAGTATGGTGTGAGAGCCATGCTGCCCAGTAGTAGCTGTAAAGTTAGCAAGTGAACAGTGCAGGTGATGGCATGGTGGGGACTTGGTACTCGTTGGACTATCTCCAGTGTGGATCTCAAGTCCTGGTGGTCTTGACTTCTCTGTGGCATAAAGAAGTTAAAATCAAGGGCAACCCTGTGTTAGTGTGTGCTGAGGTGCGTGATGTTTGTAGCTCTATGCATCTGAGCTTTTATTAAGCTAATAAACAGAATACTTGTTCACAAATTCCAAGTAAACAGTGAGATGTTTAATGCTTACAAGAGGCATAAGATTGAAACCTTACAGTCAAGTGGATGAAGTGCAGTCGGGAGGAAAAAAGCAAGAGACTGGTCTTCATGATCTCAAGGTTAGTAGCATTCTTGCTTTCCTGTTTCTTACATGAGACTATTGCAGTTTATTAATAAATTTTTACTTCTTTGCAGGCGAAATCTGTGCCCTGAAATGGACATGGACTTAATTATAATTTTTCAAGGTCCTCTGATCTTCCACTGAACCTATGACAAAGTTGTTTCCCTCAGAGGTATCAGTGTCAAAATAGTGAGCTCTCAGCTTGCAGAAGATTCTGGGAGCCTGCCTCTCACCTGTTGGGATCATACCACCTTGGTTCACAGAGAGACACAGACACACACATCTCTCTATGCAAACAAGCAGTTGTGAATTACTGTGACATTATAAGGCAGTTCAGAGGTGCCCAGTGGTTAGGTCAGGGAGTCTCTTTTCAGATGTTTCCCTCTTAAAGGTTAGGCTGCACTTATGGTCATCTCATTCTGGATGATACCGATTTCCAAAGGAAAAGAGGCTAGAAGGTATACATGTACCCAGGCACAAATGGCACAGTGCCGAAGTGCAGCTGAGTAGTCCTGACACACTTGAATCACAAGATGCCCAGTTCTCATCGCCCCACAACAGCTCCCCCTTTCCCACTTGCCCCAGCAGGACTGATGGCAGACTGCAGCAAAGTGGCAGTGAAAAGAGTGCTGCCATCCTCTATGTGTTCTATCTGCAAGAATCTTCCACCTTGATTCAAAAGTGGGAAAGCAGTCCTGTACTGTGAAATATTGTCCTAACCAGATACAAGGGAATGTCATGCACTCCATGTCCGTAATGAAAATGGGGAGGTGCTGTAAGAACACATGCTGGACCAAATGCTGGGCCTGGAATGTAATCTGCCTTCACAACTCATTTAATTAGCTTTGGCATAACTTGAAACTGGCAGGTTGCAATCCTGTGCTTTCCGAATAATGCTGCTCTTCAGCATCACAAATTCCAGGAAGGGTGTCTGCAGTGAGTTCTGCTTCTGCAAATCTGTGATGGGTGGTACAAAACACCTTTTCTATCTCAGTGCAGTGTCTGCACAGATGACCCCCTTAAGAGCATTGCAAGAGTGTCCACCATGTTCTCTGGACGGGGGAGTGGTCAGTAGATAAGTGCTGTTCCCTGAACCACCTTACGTTTTTCATACACATTAAACCTTAAAAAACCTGAGTTTTGTAATGACCTGGCTGCTAGGGCCGTTTTCTGCAGCTCATGTACATACTCCCAAAATAAGGGATCTTTTCCTCACTCTAAAGCAATTTTCTTTAGCAGCTCCTGGAGTGCTTTTTAAGGACTAGGAATTAGTAAAAGCAATGGGGTTTGGAGTGTTTCCGGGGAAGTCTCCTGGGCTGCTTTGTGGCCATGTGTTTTCACCTGCCAGGTTGTTCCCTTGCTTCTCAAATGCTTGTAGATTTGCCTGGTCAAACATGCTCTTTGTTGTTAATCCCTGAGCCAAGCAGTTATTTGCACCGTGTGTGCGGCGTCCAGCGGTGCTTTCCCACGGATCCCGGGAGATGCATTGTCTCCCTGCAGCCCTTGCTGGCGGCTGGCTCAGGAGCTTCAGTCAGTTGCTCTGGGGAATTGCCCCTCGGTCCGGCACCTGTGCATGCGCCTGAGGAGGCTGCAGGGCTGTGACTGCCCACCCTGACCTGATGAGCTGTTAATGACCGCAGTAGAGCTGCTGCTGGCTGTGCCCCAGCCGAGTGCTCCCCTGACTGTGTAGTGCTGCCGGGTGAGCCTGGCCCTCCCTGCTGAGGAACACAGGGGCCCCAGGTGTCCCAGGAATTCATTAAGAGATGCTCTGTCTGACTTCAGGCTTAATCATGCTGCTAATTCCTTCTTGATTCCAGAGAATTTGAAATTATGGCTCTTCATAGAGATTCTGCTTTTTAATTTATGCTGTGATGGACATTTGTGTGTGTGTGTGTGTGTGCGTAACTGGGATAAGAAGATTAATCCTAAACAAGCTGTTGATTAAACTACTGGAGTTCAAAGGGAAGTTTGGAAGTGACTAAGGGGAACTTTTAAGGACTTCATTTAGCTTTTTAATTTCTCTAGCTTGCTAATTTTTCTTTCTCATGGAGAAAACATTGCAGTTATAAGAGCATGTAAAACTGCCCTCCCATACCCCCAGCAGATAAAGACTGTCTGGATTTGTATGCATCCTAGGAAGTAAGATTAGGGAAGGAGTAAAACATCAGAATATAGCTCAGAGAAGAAAATTGTACTCTACGTATACCTTCAGAGCTAAATGTTTCCTGATTATACAAGTTTAAATGGGATGATATCTGTTGTGTAGATTGTAGGGCTGACTGGCTGCTACATGTTAAATAAACTTGCATATAAAAGACAAAATTGGCTTAATACGCCATCAACTGCAACTCCACGGGAGTGTAGTTATATGTTGTGTGTCAGCAGAGCCCTCTACCAAGCTTTCTTTGGGTTCATGTCCAGAGGGTGAAATGGCTTTGCAAAGTACTGGACAGCTATTTGGGAGATTTGGAACTATGATTGTCCAGCTCTGCCTATGTCCCACGGGGGTCACTGGGAGATCCTACCAGCTTCAAGGATAATTTGGATCAGGTCCTATGCAGGCAGGAGTTTCTCATCTGTAAAACTGGGATAAAGTGGTAGTGCAGATCTGTCAGATGCTAAATTCATAATTTAGGAAGACACTGGATGGTGTGGACAACCTGAAAGCCACAGCCAATATGTAGAATTCTTTCTTTCTAAATCGGGAAACTTTTACAAATACGTATCTCTAAGCCTCAATCCTTTGTAGTTAGGTTAGTTAGGGTTTTCCCTTTTGGTTTCGCTTTTTTTTTTTTTTTACCCAGTGGTGCCAAGTGCTGCATTTCTGTGCCCAAAACTGCAAGTGACCCATCAGTGCAACTGGGAGGGGCTGCTGCTTCCCTGGGCCCTGCCTGCCCAGGGCAGGAGTGGGAGATATCCCAAATCAGGATAGCTGGAGGATGCCAGGGCAAGGTCTGTAGCAGAAGGGCTGGAGGGGCCCTGCAGGGCTTTGACTGGTGGCTTCTGGTACCTGTGTTGCGGGTATATTTTTGGTAAAGGGCTGGACAAGAATTGTCAGCAGTTCCTTGGGGAGGGGGGGAGTTGATTCTGGTGTGGGACAAGCATGAAGATGCATTAAATGATCTCCTCTAACTGGCTCCACCATTCTTTTCTATGATTTATGCATTAGCTTAATTTTTGTAATTTCCTCCCTAGCTTGATTAATACTAAATTTAATTTTCTATAATCAACTTGAGCATGTAACTTGGAGAGATGAGGTTTAGGCTGATTGCAGTAAAAATCCACCTATCCAGCCTAGCTTGAATAAAGCAAAACTATTTTTATCTCTAAATTATGCAATATTTTTGTGGAGCTCTGCAGCCTACTTATATTTAACCTTTGAAAGGAGTGCTCTATTTTTTCAGATCACCTAATGCAAACTTTGCAAATGGGTTTTTTAATTATGAGAAACCCACCTGCATGCCATCAACCAAATTATTAGTGAGGCAGAGAAGGATAACCAATAGTGTTGTCAGACTTAAGGAGAGTATGAAAAATGTTTAAATGCCGAGAACAGAAGTTGCCAAGAAATAACTTTAAACACCAGGTGCCGGAGGAACAAATTAATATGACTTACTTTATTTTTAGAAATCATGAGTTGAGGCCTGATGCAGATAGACATTTCTATGTGCAGCAGCAGCACTTGGCTATGCAGTAGGACCAACAAAATCAACACAACCTTCTTTTAGAAGAAAATAAAATACCTATTTTTGTTTTAAAAAGCCCTAGGTAGGGAGAGAAAGAACTTCACAAACTCTACTATTTTTAAGTCTCTAGTGAGCTGTTGTGCTGTTGCTTATCAGAGCTGTCTGTGATGTGGGTTGGGATGACCTTGAAGCAAGAAACTTCTGTGCAAAAGCTATTCTTGCAAGTGTTTCCCTGGAATGCCCAGTCTATTTTCATTTTGGCTGTGCTTTACTGATGGCAGGGCCCATTGCTAGGGACAGTGAGTCTAAATGTTCTTGCTGAGCTTATTTTCCCCAGTAGTATGGCGAGTCAGAGGTAGTTTCCAGAGGAAGTAGGACTCAAAACATCAGTAAGTCAGTAACAAATCAGCCAATTAGAAGGATATGTCGACTCCGGAAAATTGCTGCAATAAGCTTCCTGTAGTTTTTTTAGCCAAGTGGATTTGCAGAAGCTCTCTGTGCAACTTCATCAGTGTTGGACCTGAAGGCATGATTCACAAAGATCGGTGTCTTTCTAGTAGATGCAAATGACTGGAATCCTCACTAGAAAAAACGAGGTGCATTGATCACGGTTGTTCTGTTGGATGTATGGTGACTGGGAAACAAGAACTGATGGTAGATCTGTAATTACCTTGTGTTTTGGGGGATGTGCTTCGGCAGACTATTGTCACTGGGCTAATTGTGATTTAGTTTGGGTGGGATGAGCAAATGGCTCCTTCTGTGGCTGCTTTGATGGCCAAAGCTGGTGAGGCTTCTTCAGTCCAGTCATGCAGGTGGCCCCTGAGGAATTAGCTTAAGGGATTAGCTTCAGGTGCTGCGTGCAGCCTGTGATCAGAAGTAACAGCCTGTCAGAGGGCCTCAGCTGTCAGCAGGGTGATGCACAGGAGGAGGTTTCTGCAGGACAGTATTTTTAGGTACCACAGGTGTTACTTCATCTTCCAAAAATATTTGGTTCACTCAGGATATGAAGGCTTTGGTGGTTTTTTTTTATGCTTCTTGTAAACTTGAGAGCTACCTGCTGTGCAGCTCTGTGGTTTCTTTGACTGCCTTCTCTTTTACCTATCCTGAGAAAATCTCAGTGGAGGGGCTCCTGCCGAGCCTTCCTCAGCCTGTTGCTTACCTTGCCGTGTGAGTACTTGCACTGCTGCTCATGCCAGCGCTCAACTTCTGGTTTGGCTCTAACTTGTTATTACTCCTCGGGTGGTTGACAGGTCTGTCTCATTACTGCTGCTTGTTCCAGCTCCTTTCTGTATTACCAAAGTAATTTAGAGCCCTGCCCAATTAGAGCCCCTGTTTCCCTCCCCAGCTGGGTGTGACATTGCCTGCCCTCAAGAATAACCACGATCGTCCTGCAATCCCATTGATGGAATCCACTGAGGCTGGAGAAGATGTTTCATGCATCACTGTAACAAGTTGTTCACAACTCCCCATCTGCTGGCCTTTCAAAAGACTTTGATAAAGAAGAAAGGATCATTTTTTTCCTGACTGCTGCAAATGAAAAAGCTTCTCACTTGGGAGTTGTGGGTCATATTTATGGAAATGGGGAGAGCAGTTGCAATATTTATGGCAGTTACAGAAGCGCTTGAATCTATATTTTATTGATATGTATTTACGTGCCCACAAAAATCTTATTGCACAGTAGTTGAGAGAACTTTATTTAGATTTAGTATTTTGAAGTAATTTTTTTAGTGCTTCTTTATTATCCACAGAGTGCAAGATCCAATATTTCAAGTAGGACTGTCACCAAACAGCCGGAGGTTTTTAAAAGATTTTTATTTTACATAAAGATAAATGTTGAAGCCACATTTTTCAGAGGCACCATCTGTTCCGTGTTGACCTTAATTTTCTGGATGAGTGCTTTTCTTCAAACATTTTAAGTCTTGTCTACATTTCATTTGGTTGGGAGTGTTTAGGTTATTTGTTGAACAGGAAATCAGATATTCAGAATGCAAACACACCATTACGTTGCAAATTATTCCCTTTGTATAATTTAGCAAACTGCTTTGTAAATACTCTGCAGACTTGCTGGGGTAGCTCTGTGTCTCTGGCATCTGGTAGATTGGCCCTGAGTGGAACTGAATTTCCTTGGAATGTCACCATCATGCCTTGCACTGTGCAATGGGGTGCAGAACACCAAGGGAGAACTGTGAAGCAGCTTTTTAATGGATAGTTTCTGGGAGTGAGGGTTGGATAAGGATTTGTTGGTTGGCTTCATGGCCTTGTCCAACAGACAACAATATCTGATCCTACTAAAAAAGGGACGCTAAAATAGCTGTATGACTACATATGCATCGTTCCCACAGGGCAATACTCCCCTTTCTTCCTTCAAATTCTTCTTGCTTCCATGTCTTCAGCTGAAATAGATTTATAGATAATTTTTGCCTTCCTTTGCCTCCAGCCTTGCTCTGTGCCGTGTATGAGCTCCTGGGGCTCCAGCGGTTCAGCTGTTTGTTACTCTGCCATTTCCAATGGCTTTCAGGACCCCACCCTGTCTGTCTGTTCCTTCTCTCCTGTATCAGCTCCGTGCCTTGCCCTATCCAGAGTCTGTCCCTTGCCATAAAAGCTTCTTGGCACTGCCAGCGGCTGCCAGGCACTGCCAGGGACTACAGCCTATGCCTGTACAGCTGAATGCCAGGTGTTTCCTATTGAAATGTGGTCGATCTGGGCTAACACTGGCCTGCAGCAGCAACTATTTCAGTGACAAAGGTAGTCTTGGCAGAGACAGTAACTTCTTCCTGGCTTTGAATTGGAGGTCAGACCATAATCCTGCTGTTACATTGGTTTTTATTTTTAATTTAGGGTCTCCTTTTGCCTCTGCAATGTTTGTAGCTTAATGGCCTAATGCAGAGTGATAGTGAGACTTCTTTTTTCCCTCAGAGTATGGATTTGGAAGTAAAACTTATGATGTGGTAGAAAAAGTGGTACAATATAAATTTTGTGTGTGTGTATGTGTGCTTCAAGAAATTTCCAGAGGGGAAAGCTGTAAGGACTGCACTCTTTTAAATTAACCAGCTGGTTTCTTTACAGCTGTGCTATGTAACTGCCTAGTAAAGCCCATTTCAATGAGGTGCCAAGATGTGGGGGAAAAGAGATGAACAAATAACAAAATATGTGCTTAAACCAAGGCTGAGATGTTCCCAATACCAAAGCCTGAAGTCTGTCTCACCAGGTTGGCTGGGTTTGGAAATACCTATTGCTACACCAATTTTTGAGGGAAGTGATGGATAGGGAGGTGGAAGGAGCGACTGCTGGACTTGTGGCTTGTCCTAGTGGCTGTTTGCCATCCAGAAAACCACATCGTGCTCTGGTGCTGAATACTTAGAAGGATTTTAGAGTTCATGTGGTACATGAGGCCCCGTGGAGCAAAGGCAGTGTGTGGCCAGAGCAGAGGAGGCAGCAGATCAAGTTGCCTGCTGTTCTTCCCCCTCACCATGCCCAGGGCACCAGGAGTCTCTGCTGGGAAGTGGGGATGTCACTCTCTTGTTTAACTCCATGATCTTTTTCTAATCTGTGCTATAAAATAATTAAATCTGGAGTGGGCAAGTTTTGCCTCTCCTGGTTATCTCCAGTATCTAGGTTTATATCTTTGTATGCAAGGACAGAAGTCATTAATATGGAAAAAACAAAGTCTACTTTCCCTTTACCATGGAAATAAATGTTTTTCTACTTCTGAAAAAGCACCGAGTTCTGCAAATGGAAAATGAGAGTGGTTTGTGTTGCTTTGAGGCCGTGATTTATAAAATAAGGCAAATTGCACATCTCTAAACAAGTGAAGAGTAACTTATCCTGAAGAACTACAGCTTCATCCTGTACCTGTGAGATGGGCCCTTTTGAAAGCCAAGATATGCGGCTTAACTGCCAGAAGGTCAGCTCTTAATTATTACTGTAATTAATCTAGGTGATCTTTTTTATCTACTCAGCAGAAGGAGCTGTTGCAGAAACTCATTAAAAGCATGACTCTTCAGTAGACGGCAGAGTAGGAAGCTGTTTCTGTGTTCTCCCAGGGGTGGGTGAGACCTCAGAAATAGCACATTGGGCTGACAGAAGCATTTGGGACCTCAAATGTCACTCTAGGGTAGCTTGAAACATCTGAACTGTCAAAAAGTTGGACTGTGCATTTGATGTCGAAGTTTTGGGCAATCCAGTGGAATCCTAGTGTGCTGCTAGCTGCCCTGGCACCAGTCCCCCTTTCATGGGGGCTACCAATCAAGGATCACAAACAAAATTTGAACGTTCCAAGACAGAGCCTGGATTTGCAGCTGTTGGAGACTATGGCAGCAGTGGGGTAAGTGAATGAGCAACAGCTGTGTTGTTTTCATAACAGATCTATGTTAAAACCAGTATTTTTCTCTAACAGAAAAATGTTTAATTTTACAAGATGAAAGTCTGTTTTTTCCCGTGCATCTGACTTTCTACTATTGTCTACGAAACCACCTAACTTTGGTAGCATTGTGGTAGAATAAATTGCTTTGTGTGTGTACGTAATGTTTCCGTGGGTAGTTCCACAGCATGAAGTTTGTGAGGGTTTGAACAAATAATTCTTTTGAGCCAAAACAAGTAACTTTCATGCGACTTAAGGCAGGTATTCTGCAAATGCTGCCTTTGCTTTGATTTGGTCATATCTGCACCACGTGAGTAAATGTATTAGAGATGACCAAAAGCACTCTGACCTGCTGGGCAGCAAGTTAAATATGAAATAAAACTATTTGGAAGACTACAATTTTGTTTCTTGTGTTGAAAGTTAAGTAGTTGTCCATTGGAATGTCTGAACCACCACCACCACCATGTGATTTTACATATATAAAAAAAGGGTTGTGAATCTAAGGGGTAATATGCTTTTCACTGGCACATAAATATAGGTTATTACTTACCATAACAAAGGCAGCCCCATCCACTTCAAATGTGGTATCACCCCAAAATCTGTGCTTGCTTTTCACTGCTAGTACTTTAATGTTTGTTTTGTGGTGAAATCCAATGCCCTGCAGCCTGTTTAATTTTTGAAGTAGGCTGCTGTGGAGTCTGTCTCACATGGTGAAACTCTGATGCTGAAAAATCTACCAGAAAACTGGCAGGTCATGTGGGGAAGCAGTACTGATGTTGCTTTTGTTTGTCGGGGTGGAACAAGGTGTTCAATAATAGAACATTTTGTGTATTGCTTGAGTTTTGTGTATATGACTGGGCTAACCCCAACATTCAGATCAGGAAGATGCATTGACAGGCAAGGGACAGCTGAAGGTTGGCAGTGGGAGGGTCACAGGGAGGTTATTAAGGGCTGCAGAGAAGGCAAACACAAGCTAATGACTTTTGATTCTTCTAGTCTGTAGCAAGAAAAGAAACCTTCATCCAGTCATAGCCCTGCCCCTTGCTTATAGCACCCTTGATGAGAAACGAACCCTCTGTTCACAATTTGCCAGTGCTGGCTGCCCAGGTCTCACCCATCTGCTCTAAAGGCTCTGCCTCAGCAGGTGCTCTGGTTTCTCCCGAAGGACTGCAGCCTCTCTCCTCACTGGGCTAGCACAGCACAGATCTCCTGGGGCTCCCACTACTCAAAAAAAAAGCTTCAAAATAACTACTTGATCTTTGGAAGAAACAGCAAGGGTGGTCTCCTGGGCTTTTGAGAACTGTTTTCATATTCACTTCTCACAGTAAACAATTAAAATTGCTACTTGTTTGTATCCACAGTTTTTATACAGCATGCTCTTCTTTAAGGAAGCTGCCACATAAGCCAAGTGTCGTTTTTCCTTATTAGAGCATGCTATTATCCCATGTAATCTCTGAATTATTACTAATGAATATAGCTGCACCTAATTACAGAGCTAGATACAGGTGAGAAATTTATTTTTAATGAGGTTTTTGTTTGATGGGAATGAGTGGATTCTCCAAATGGCATATCTTTTAATACAAAACTTTTTACCAAGAACTGGGTGTTCTAGTGGTGTAGGTTGTGGTTTGTTTTGTTATTTTTTGGGGTTTTTTTCCAAACTATAATGCAAAAATGTAATGTGTGATAACTCAGCTGACTGCTCAGGAGTAAAGAATGCTGTTTGAGAAGAAGCTTTCAGTGTTTTACTAGGATTCCTAAATGTAAGAAACTTGCAGTGCAGACACTAGTGTAGAGATATTGATGCTTTGGTAGCAGTGGTGAGGCAATAAAGTCACTGCTTGGAAGCTGGGCATGTGAGAGAGACACACTGTGTCTCTCTAGTGCGTCAGAAGCCCTCAGAATAGTGTACAGGTGCAGCTCGTGGACAGTCCCAAATGATGTTAATTCCCTTCACAAGTGATTCTCATCGAAAGCAGGCTGGTCCTGCTGTGCCATAAACCACTTTTTCCCTGGCCCAGCTGGCACTGGTGCTTGGAATGCTCCAACCAAGATCCGAGAGGGAAAAAGATGTCCCTTTTGCTGGTCTTGGTGAGACTGAAGAGCAATACATCCTTACTATAAAATTGGTGTCACAATTTGGAGCCAAATTTAGTCCTAGACATTGTTTATGGGTTCATCCAAATAATTTTTGCACTATTATGAAAATAACTTGTTTACTTGCCATCTGGTTATTATACATGATTTTCTTTTTTTTTCCCCCCAAGACAAATGAAGATATTTTGATTAGCAACTACAGTAAAATGTGGCTGATTTATTTGTGCGAGTTGCTGTTTGCCAAGTACATTGCTGCAGCACAAGTACTGTTTGTTATGACATTGTACTGAGTCACTTGTTGATGCTATTTGAGGGAGAAAATTTAGTTAAAGAAACTGGAACAGGATGTCCATTTTATTTCAGTACTTGTAATCCTGAGTCATCTCAGATAGCTGATGAAATACAGCACCTCACATTTTAGACAGGGCTTCTCTTAACATAATTTGGGGATGCTGTAATTTGATAGAGGGTGGAAAAATACACAGAGCTGATTTTATGCAGAGAGGTTTATTTTAGTTGTCACTCTCTGTTGAAGTACTCTTAAACTTTGCACATCTGTGGCACTTTGCCAGGTCTTTAAATATTTTGTACTCAGGGTGAAACAGGAGCTGACGTGTAGCTTGCACACGGCTGTGCAGGTACTGGGATTTTGAGGACTCTGTCTCAAGTACGTGGGTCCTGGCTGTGGAGATCAATTAGGTTGATTCTTGATTATCATGTTGGCTGCCTCCTGGTTTGCTTCTGGTGCAAAAACAGAAGTCCAGAGACATTTGGTTGCGTGCATGGGAAGTAAGTAACCAGTGGGATGGTTATTTATCATGTATGAGATTGAATTCTAATGTTAAGTGAAATTTTGGATGTGATTTTATGCAAGTCTGTATATCTGTGTGAGTATTAAGGCCTCTGTCAGAGTAGTCAAGTGTGTATTATTGTTACTTCCTGCATGAATTTGTTAGATTGTAAGAGTCTAAAGTTGAGCGTATTTCCTCTTAGGAGCTCAGAGGCCTTTCAAAATAATTTACATGTATTCCCTTAGCTTCACTTTCGGATAGCAGGCAGCAATCTTTAAACCACAAAGTATCTATGGGCATAAAATAAAGAATATTGACTCTATTTAAAGTTGTGGGAAGAATTTATATCTGAATTATATAATTTTATTAGATTTGGAATTTGCCCTGTGAAACACGATATTGTTTTAGGTTAGGGATGCTACTATAGAGTGAACACTGGTCAGAAGATAAAGGGGTCTGGTTTCAATTTTAATTTAGATACATGCATTTCCTTCTCTTTCCCCCTCTTTAATTACCTTTTTTCTCTTCCCTTCCACCCTCCCTGTTTATCCAAACCCTACTGCTGTGTACCTATAGAGGAGGTCAGGGACTATTGTACCATTTCCATGCCAAGTGTGTAATTTACTAATACAACTTTGTAAGCTTTTGCTGACCCTCTGATTTTTATCATTCACAGGTGCTCATGGTTAAGAAGAATGGGGTGAGACATCTCAGTAGTGCAGTTAATGTTTTTGGAACCAAGGTGACAATCTAGTTGGAAAAGCAAAATTATACCACCCCTCATCCTGTGCAGTTGTTGTTTTCTGCTTGGGATCCTGTGTATCCAGGATAGCCAGGTTTGATCTGGCACTGGTATGGCAGTGTGCCTGTCAAAAGGCTTCTTGTTGCATCCCTTCACCTCCTGACATTCCCAGGAAATCTGCGTGACCAGGCAGCAGAGCAGCTAGGAAAGCTCCTTCATCCCTTAATGGGAAAGAGCAATGAATAGAGGTAATGTAGGTAAAACTGTACGCTTAAATTACCTGCAGTCAAGAAGTAAAATGCATTCATCCCTTCTGGCACTCTTGCTAATTTATATTTAAAGCAATATGAATTTCATGAGCATTTTAAAAAAATCATATTTTAAATTCAATCTGCTGTCAAGTCATTTGATGTTTTGTGTAAAGTCATTTCCCGTAAACAGGTTATTGAATATCAAAAGACTTGTCTCATACATAATTTTTGGAAAGAAACAATATTATAATAAAGATGAGAATCTGACCCTTAAGTGAGTTGGTGAGCACTTTCTGGCTCACTGCAGTTCCTTGGTGCTTGCTTTAGCCTAGTCAAGGGAGTGACCTGGGCAAGGAACATTTGAGAAACGGTTAATAATAATAATAAATATAATATTTTCTAGGTTACAGTAGGTTATTCTGCATTTAACACCTGATATATAATATATGAAGAAAGACACCTGTATAATTTTTATCAAGTATGAAAAAGAGAGTTGGAAAAAAATGGATTAAAATACCTCAAATCGGACAGACCTTTCAAGCTGTAGAGATCGAGCAGAGTAACGGACTGGGTAATATTAGCAGATATGTTGAAAAGCTAAGACATGTTTGTTAAGAACTGTAGATGAAATAACTGCCTTATTTTCTTGGCATGAGGTTCTTACCTGTGCTTGGAGACTGCTGTCATTTGGCAGATGCTGCACTATGTAAAACTGAGCATCAGAGCTGGTATGTAGCTGAGTCTTGCAAAAAGAAATTTGCCTCTGTGTGCCCCCAGTTTCTCTTCCAAGTGCTGACTAATATACCCTGTGTGTAAGTGTATAAAATACACAAATAAGGTGCTTGGAGTCTCTAAGATTTGATGGATCAGGCCAGTAAGCTTGAAATAGCTTTTTATTTAATCATTTATTCATTCCTTTATTTGAACAATCTCTGTTGTAAAAGGGGGTTTCTCCTTCTGCCTTTGAAGACTGCCAGAAAAAGCAGTTTCTAAATTTTGCCTCTCCTGTATTGCGGTTTAATGTGATGCATCAGTATAACATAAACACTGAAATAATCTCTGTTATATTAAAGAGGCAACTGGGCATTGTGCTGAGTAGAACTGGATTGTACTTCTGGCTTTCTCCAGCAAACTGCGTCCTAACTGATACAGGTTTGAAGCAGTTTTACACCTTAATAAACTTCAAACATTAACTTTGAAATCCCAAGCTCCCAAACTTTCTCAAGTCAATGTTTCTTTCCCTAGGTGCTGATTGTCCTGGAATTTGTGTGTTATTTCAATCAGGAAAGGTAGTTCCACCTAATTTTTAAGTGCCCAAATGCCCTAAAACCAGAATTTCTGAACTTGAGGTAACTGAGTTGGAACCATTGAAGCATTTCTGAAAGGCCACCATAACATCCCAACTCTGAACCCACCCGGGGCCCCTCTCTGGTTGCCTCCAAGGTTTGCTGTGCATGTTTTGTGGCACTCAGAAGTGTGAAGACTCAGACAAAAGAGTTGACCAGTCTTTCTCCTTCCCATCCCTTCTGGGCTGACTCCAGATGTGGTACCTGTGGCCAGAGCTTTCTCCTCCTGGGCTGGAGGTTTGGAGCTGGATCCTGCCTGCTGCAAGCCCATGGGCGGAGCTGATGGCAGCAGTGCCCACTTAGGCATGTCCTGCCACCTGTCCTTCAGGATGTTGTTGGTGAGGCTGGAAAAGACTCAGGAGCCAAAGCGCTCGTGGGCAAGGAGATCAAGGCACGTCCATGCTGCAGGGGTGGGAGAGAAGGATGAGTCCTGGAAGGGACTGAAGGAACGCCTTATTACTGCGGAGGGTGGAAAATGTTATCCGCAGCAAAAGGAGCAAACAGCAGCTGGTTTTTGCTCTCTGCACCATGTTTTATCATTGTTGGACAAATTCTCCTCTGGTGGGTATTGCCTCTGTTTATCCCCAGAAGAACTGATGTGACTTAATGTGTGCCTGTGAAAAGGATTTCTCATGAGGAATGGGGAGGTGCTGTTCAAATCCTCAGTGTTCATATGGTAACATTTTCCCCTGTGTTCCTTTTATGAACAAGGTGAAATTTATCCCTGAGGGTCACAGACATCTAATGATCTAAATCTAATGTTATCTAAAGACCTAATCTGAGAATGCTGGCACCATTGCTTTGATTTGATTCTTGGAAAATAATTCAGAGCAGGTAGAAAGGAGAGCGTGGTCCAAGCACAATGGAAAAATGGGAATAAAACCAGCTTTTTCCAGTGAGTACACGGCTTTGAAGGAGTAAAAGTGTAATATGCACTGGTAATGCTGTAGCCTGAAAGTTAAAATTGTTACAATATGAAGCAAATCCACAATACCCGCAGTAGGAAGCTCAGTGCATTATGGTGGAATTAATGTTCCATTTCGGTGGTCAAAACGTGGGGCATGCTGAATAGCAGCTAAATCGTCTGGGAAGAGCCTAGCCAGACACCCTATATTCCTGTGGAGTTCTTGTTCTGAGGGCTTTTGACTTCTCCCTTCCGGCTCCAAGGAACAGCAAAAGAAAAGCTTCCCAGCTCCTGCGCCCTTGGCAGGACTGATGTCCATCTCGGTCACGCCAGCTCTGTACTTTGAGAGGCTGCTGTGTTCTCAGGTCACTGAGATTCCTCCTCTGCAGAGACCCTGACCTGAGGGCAGTGAGAGGTGGTCAAAGGTGAGGAAGAAATAGCATCCTTTGGACGCTGGCAGGCATTGTGTGGCTTTTGTGTTCAGTGCTCATAGCTCTGACTGGTATTCAAAGAAGTCACCGCAGATGTCACCACCTGGGAGAGCCTCCCAAAGTAGCTGTAGCTCTCTGCTACACACAGAGGAGAGATGATGCTGGGAGAAAATTTTATATAATGTAGCATTTCTGGTAATAGCAATGTCTCAGTGCCTACTGTGAAGTGTGCAGGAGAGGCTCAGCGGTGCAGAGGTGCCAGGGATGTCTGCAGCCTGAACAGGGGATGGGCACCTCTTGCCTCCAGGCTCAGTGTGGTAAACTGAGTTTGTTATCCAGTAGGAATAAATAACATCGGAGAAGATGTTGCCTTTGAGTTCTTGGAATGCATGGGAAGGAGAAGAAAAGGTTAATTTCAAGTGGAGGGAGTTCTCTATGGCCATGGCTCTTTGTGACAAGGAATCCAGAAATGCCTAAGCCAGAGGTGAGGAGGCACAGGACATCCTCGGCAAAGCACAGCTGGTCGCAAAGGGGCAGCAGCACACCTCGGCCAGCCCGGGGCCTCCAGAATCCCCACTGCACTGGGATGGGTGGGACTGTGGGAGGGATGCAGTCACATCTGGTGCACCCTGCTGTGTGTCAAACAGCTGCTAAGACTGAGCGCTGCTTTTCTGAAGCCCATTATAAGGCAGGATGGTGGAAGTGCAATGATGAGTTTCCGTACTACGGAGCACTCTTGGATTGCTGTGCTGCCTTTCTGGCCCCAAAATCAGCGGCTCTGTTGTGTCGATAGGTGGTGCAAGTTTGCTACGGCTTCTGGAAAGCTGGAGCAGCTTTTCAAGGATTGCAGTACATGTTAGGCTACAGGGATTGGAGAACGAAAAGCTGAGCCCTGTGCCAGCTGTAAGTAAAAGGTGAATCTTAAATATAACCCCTCTCAATACGTGGCCAGTACCAAAACAGCAGAGGCAGTGTCCTGTCATGTGTGTCACTTGCACGGGCACTCGGGGTTGTGCCCAGGAGGTGGCACTTAGTCAGGCTGTGTAGCAGAGGGACGCCCCAGGTAATGACCAGGAGAGTGAGAGCCCCGGGTTTGCTGGTGGTGGCTGCCCCAGCCGTGCTGCAAGAGGGGTAAGCTGTGCTCGTTAAAATGAGCTCTGGAGAAAACAAGGGAGGACAGCAAAGCAGACAGACTCTTAGTCTCCATGTTCTACCTTCCATTAAATGGTTATGACAGAAAGTGAAAACCTTGCTGATGCTGAGCAGAAGTGACAAAGCCCCTACTGTCAGCTAAAGCAGCTATGACTGCTAAAAATAAAGGAAAAAGAGGATTTAAACCAAAGCTGGGTGTCTAACAACTTCTCGCATGCTGAATGTGCAATTACATAAGTTTGCCGGTCAGACTGTAAAAGTGTCCTGTAAGGTTTGCAGATAGCTGTGTTGCCAGTTGGGGAAATCTGGCATAAGTCAGAGGCACAGTTAATGGTGTGCAGGAGCATGAGGCCATCAGGACTTCCACTGCCAGAGGAACTCTGTCCTCATGTTTCCAGTGGTTAACTGTGGGGCTGTGGAGTCTACATTTATTACATGGAAATATTTGGCTTAGCTTTTTCTTCAAAAGAGAGGCTTATGGATAGCTGTTAGCAGGTCCGCCCAACAGAAGAAATTAATGCTCAGGGCCCCCAATATTTAATGTAAGGAGACTATGAAGCTGAGGAGAGAGACTTAAGTGGTGCAGTCTGGCAGCAGGAACATTTTCTACAAGGGCTGGTTTCCATGTCCTGTAGCTGGCAGTCACCCTATCCCAGCTGTCCAGGGGATGATGATTTCTCTTTGCTGCAGCATTCAAGGTTTTTAGCTGTGTCTGTTTCACATTGAAACAAACAAACAAAAAAATATTTTGGACTGTTTTCATCAAAGTGGAAGCATCTGGTTTGGGTGTAAAAATAGCTGGGTGTGTTCTCAAGGCAGAACACATTTTACTTCTGCTGGTCCTGTTCTGCAAGAGCATTAGGTGCAACCACGAGGAGAGTCGGGTCCCCCTGTGGTCGCTGTGGCAGTGATTTGCCAAACCCATGGTATGTGTGTGTCCCTGCTTGTCCCCTGCCCAGCCTCCCTGCCTGCTTTCCCAAGCAGTTTCAACTGAAAGCAGTATATCTGCCAGCAGAAAGGCTTTTTGGAAAAGCGGTGTGCTTCAGGAGCATGTTACTTGGTTAAACGGGTCTCAAATAGCAAGAACATTACTTGTGATAGAAGCAGTGGCAATAAGGGGGTTTGGAAAAAGTGACAGTGATCTCCAGGCACTGTAGTCAAGGAGCAGACCTTGCCCTGATCGCCAGCTTCTCTGCTGGCTGGGCAGACCCTGCTCTGGCCCGCTACACAACCCACTCTGCCAGACAGGAGGGGGCTCTTCACTTTATCTTGTGTGGTTCTCTGGTTGCCAACTTCAGGGATGATGGCACTTTCCAGTGAAACATAGAATGACCCTGATATGGATGAGTGAAAACACTGCATTAAGATTTCTTGCTAATAATCTGTGATTAATGCGGTCATAGTGTTCTTGTTAAAGGCTGTTGCTGGACAGGATTAAGGAAGAAAGACTATGAGAAGCAGGATTGGTTGTGAGTTATCTTCTTGTATCTTTTAATCTCTCATGTGCTACTGCCTGATGGTTTCACATCTTCCTTTTGAAATGGCAGATAGAAACATATTACTACTGTCTAGAACCTTTAATCTTCAAATGAATATAAGCTTTTCTTGCAGAAGTAGGCTGCTTTTTCAGATGCTTTCAGAAATGCTGATGTTGTGCCTTGGTTGATCTGGGTAATTAAAAATGAGCTTCTGTCAATCAAAACTATTACTTTAATAGTAATAGCAAAAATGCAAAGTGCAGCTCTAGTAAATCAGTGTTAAAAATGTGCCTCTTTTCTTCTGTATGATTCACTCAGGGAGAACTGAGATTTTTGTAAGTTTTGATATTCACAGACTTTTCTGTGATGTGTTACCCTTTTAATTCCTATTGTCTGCTTAGATGACCAATGAGTGTTTATTCAAAATACTTCATTACTTGTCTAAAGTTTGTGAAGAGTATTGTGAGGTATGGCCTCAAGGTTTCTGCTGGGCTGAGTCCGGCTGGGTTTGAGACACCTCCTCCTCCTTCCCCTTGTACCCAACTGCATCCTGTCCCCTTGGGAACACCTTGCTTTAGCAGACACTGCATTTTGCTCCATGTAAAAATGGGCAGAACTGAACCCACAGTCCCAAGTTTTCTATCCTGCTGTCAGTCCCTGAGTTGTGCCATTCCCCAGGGTCTGTTTGCTGTCCTAAATGTTCAGAAAACTCACCCTGATGATGCTAAATCCTTCTCTGAAGAGGCCCATCTCACTGGCTATGACTGTCTGAGAAAGCTCCCTGATTAAGCATATACAAACAGGGAAATATTTTTCCTCCCTCATATCCTTTGTAGTGTATTTGGCTCTTTAAAATCTATTTCTGCACCAAATAGAGGAGTAGTTGCAGTGAAAGATGTTCTGAGTATGCAACTTGACTTAAAACTGCACACATGAAATGCTTATAAAGATACCTGATTGTCAAGGTTTGAAGGTTATAAGCATGCAGTGCTACTAGGATGGTGTTAGATCTGCCCTGGCTTTGTTTTCAGCAAAGGCACAAACCACAGTACCAAAGCAAACCTGCCTTTATATATTGAATCTCTCAAATGTCAGTACAAAGACTCCAGGTGCCTTAATGATTAATTAGACTCAAAATGGCAAATATGACCACCTAGCAGCAAAAACTAATTATATGCAAACAGTGAATTAAACTCAACCCAAGGTAACTCAAAAGATTACAAAGCAGCTCAAGGATTTTTTAAAAAGTATTTCTTATCCCCCCCCCCCCCCGCCCACCAAATGCAAGGAGCTTGACCTTCCTCAAAGCAGCCTTGTATAGCAACACTCTGACTTTCCCTTCTTTTCCTGTATTTGCTAACCCCCAGTATCTCTCTTTGTCACTTAAACTTTCCAGTGGTGAAGTCCTCCTGCTTCTGTCTGACCCGAGCTCCTTCCCCTGCTGACTCCTGTTATCTCTGGCTCAGCCGTTCCTGTCCCTCCCATCATTTTGAAATAATACTCTTTTGTTCTGCCTGTGTGCATGTTCCTGCATCCCACAGTCCAGTAGCACTTCCCTGGTTCCTCAGCTGCTGCCTCATCCCTTCTTTCCATTTTTGCCTTAGGCATTTCTCCTGCCTGTCTGCAACCCCACTGAACTGTGAGCTAAAAATCCTCACCCAGGAAGATGTAACTGGGGCAGTTTAATAGCAGACCTGAATGCACCAGGATGGGCCACCTCAGGTTCAATACGTTTTCCCAGGTGTTGGAAAAGTCAGTCCTCCCTATCATTTTAACTGTTCTTGAGATTTAGTTTGACACAAGCATGGTGGCACCAATTTCCTTCATGAGGTCCTACTTTAGCCTGTCTCCATGTAGCAGCCTTGGAAGTTAGCACGGATCTGTGACAAGGAAGAACTGACACAGATCCTGCACACATTTGCAGCAGAGCCTCTTGCCTTCCTAAGGTGGAGGTCTCAAAAAAGTATCTGCTAGGGTATTCCAGTGCTCTTACACCCCTAATTACATTCTCATGACTAAATCATAAGCTGCCTTTTGCTCAGGTCTGCTTGTAACATCTTCCTCTTTTCTGCTTCTGACGTGTGGGCTTTCCCTTTAATGTAGCAGCTGTTAAGTTCCTGCCTGAGTGATGGGATTGAAATATCTGCACACGAGCAGAGGATCTTTCAAATTCCATTTGAAATACACCTGGAAATTGCAAATTTCAGTTCTCGGATGGAAAGCTAAACTGCTGAGGGCAGAAGCCAGGCATGTCCTTCCTGCACAAACAGGCAAATGGCATGGATAGGAAACACAGCCTCTATGCTTAAAGACCTCTCCCCTTCACGATTCACCCCCGTTCTGTTGCAAGGCAGTCTCATGATGGTCAGTATTTTCCTTAGGCCTCAAGATTCCAGTCTTGTGATCAGACTGCTTTCATCTAATAAAATTGGCCTGAAAGCATGGGGGTGTTCAGCGGGGGTGTGCATCTGGCTTGAAAGCCACAAGGCAAAGATACATAACCTCTCATTATAAAGCTTTTTGGCTTTTGAGGCTGTGATTCCTTTGGAGGAAACCAGAGTGATAATATTGGAGTGCTATTGGCAACTATTCCCAGCTGTCTTTTAAGGTGGCACATTAAGGAATGTTTTCCCCTGGATTTGCCTCTTTGAGATGCATCTCAGGGTGAAAAGGATCATTCTGAAAAGTGTTTTTGTTTTGTATGACTTTTACATTTGAAATACTGCTTTTTCTTAGACTGGAAGACATGGATTTTTAGCCAAGCTGTTTTGGCTATGGCTGTTGACGTGTGCACATTGAGAAGAGTTCACCTGGGTTAAATTGCAGTACCAGTGAAGGTGGAGGCAGCCTTTTGTCTTTCTGGTGATGGTCATGTGTGTGTTGAAGCAAAGTCTTCTTTGGATGATGTAAGCACACAAGGAACAAATTAAAACACAGCACCCTTTGTGGTCTGTTGGTGTCCCCCCTAAACTTGATTTTTTGATAGTGAGAAAAGAAAATGTGTCCAAGTAGGGAAAAAATAAACCTGTATATAACAGCTCTAAGCTAGGATGAAAAATGCATAGAATAAGCACCCTTTATTTCCCTCAGGTCCTGCAGCAAAACTGGGAATGTGCCTTATCTTTCTAAGGAAAAAATAAGATTTACTTTTTTAAAAAGTTTCTAGAGTGTTTAAATTTAAAAAAAAAACAATTCAACTGTGTTACAAAACAAATCATGCATTGGTTACCTTCATTATTTTTTTAATGAAAACTGAAGGAAATCTGTGGACGAAGTAAAAGGCTAAGGTCTAGCAGAAATCTGGCAATAACTTTGGGAGCTCCCAAACCTTGCGAACTGTATATTTGGATCTGCTTTCATCTAGTGACAAAAAAAAAAAAAAAAATTCTTCAGTCACCTTCTTCAATCCTTTGCTGTATGTGATACATTTGTCTTTCTAATGCATATTGTGAATTCACCTGGCTCAGATCTGTGCACATATAAACATTATAATGAGGAGGAATTACTGCTGCCACCAGTGGATGTGTCTGGCTTGCTGCCAGGGAGTTCACTGATTGCTGGGGAGATGCCAGCGTTTATGAAAAACGAGTATTCTTTCAAATCACAAAATTGTTTTTGATTGAGGGTGAATTATGAATAGCCGCAGTGTCTGCCATGGCCAAATAAGTTTACTCAGAAATCAGCACTCGGGGCTCTGATTGGCAAACGGCTCCACAGCTATTGAAGTTTTTGGTGTGCAGAGAGCTGCATGTTGGGACTGGGCTTGTACAAAGTGGGTCTGGTCCCCAAGACCCTTTGCTGGTGATGGGGCTGCTCCTCTCTGGACTGTCTGGTCCTTCCTGAGCTGTCTCCTGCTGCTAATGAGAAGTGGGAAAAAACCTTTGGTCTGGAGGATGTGTAGGAATAGTCTGTATTTCCTTTAGTTGGTCCTGACACCTTCTCCCCTTTACCACGTGTGATCCTGCCTCGGTTTGGCTGCTTTACTGTGGTCTCTGTAGTTTGGTTGGGCTCGCTTTGCCCTCCTGTGGCTGACAGCAGATATTCAAGAGGGCTGGGAGCACACTGAGCCCTGCCATCGGGCTGGAGTTGCCCCCAAGCCCAACCCTTCTGCTCAAAGCAACTCCTTGATTATGGTGCTCAGTACTTAGTACTTGCTTTTAAGGGCAAATACAAGTGTCTTATCATTGCCTATATTGTTCTGAGCATCTCTGGTTGGACTAGCTAATAGATATGACTGGTTTAGGATTTATTTATTCACCCTGAAATACAACCAAATTTTTAAGAGAAGCCCCAGTGTTGGTTCTTCTTTCTCTGAACCTGAATAATTATAGCTGCAGACAAAAGAATTCATGATAACAAAAGCTTCCTTTGTAAGACATGAAGCATTTCTTGAAATGTAGAATTAATAATAATTTAAAACAATGTTCATATTGTTAGCCTCCTGCAGAACCTTTGCATCTTCAGATCTGTGGCTACTTCAGCCTGTTGATGTTGCTTCCTTTGTTGGTTTATTTTCAGCTGCCGATTTGTTTCCAGAAGATACTAAAATATGTATAGAGAGGGGATAAGACTGGGGAATTGTTTACTGGCTCTGTGTGTTGTTGCCTTCTCAAACACTGCAAAGGCAGGTTGTGTCAGGGTGGCCTGGGCAGATGTGTGGCAATACAGCACCTCTGCTGGCATGTGGCTTTCTCCATCTGTCTCACACAGACATAGGGGGGCCATCTCCTGTTTCTGATGGAGCAGCTGGGGCTGCAGAGTGGTGTCTGACTCTATCCTGAGAAGCTGGAAGTGTCACGTGTGACAGTGGGAACGGCTTCCAAATTTATAACTGCTGCATGTCGGGGTGACTTACTCACTGGAAGTTGAAGGGGTTTTTTTTCATTGTCAGGTAGGATTTTTAATGTGAAGGTTAACAAAAAACCAACCCATGTTTTAATAGTTGTGGAGAGAAAATTACTGAAATAAGGGAAGCTGTTGATGTTTGCATCTGACCTAAGAGGGCTCAGCAGGTACTCGTTGGCTGTATTTCCAGTTTCAGCATGGTTCATGGATATCCATAGAATATTTTGATTTATAAGTGGAGAAATGAGAGGACAACAAAAACACACACAGAATAAAGCTTTCCTAAGAAACATGTCTTTAGTATACTGTAAATAGATTTGTAATTAACTTGTACTTTGTTTAAAATAGCTGAAATCTAAGGCACTTAGGTCAGGTAAGGGTTCTTATTCTCTGTTATGTGTTTGGTTCCCTAGAAATCTCTTAATTGTTTGTAAGGTTTATGAAGAGGAATGAGTGAAAACAGAGCAAACTTGATACTGTATGAATTCTAAACCTCTAAATAAACCACCTGACATAAGCGCAGTGGACGAAGGAAAGCCAACTGATAATCCAAGGAAAACCAGTGATTAAAGCAAGTGGGAGCTCTTCCTTTCCATGCTGTGGACATGGTGCTACCCTGGGTAAGCTGGTTTTGTTCAGTACCACCTGCTCATTCCCCTGGCTGTGGTGCCAGCCAAGGGTGGCTGTGTTCCATGCAGGAGCCTGCCTGCCTTGTAGAGATGGCTGAGATGAGGGGAAAGTGATTCCAACACATGTGCTCCATTGTAATAGGGTAACATTTTTAGTGGGTTCTTTCCTCCTATTTTTGAGCATTAATTAATGTTCCAAGCATCTGTTATTGGCTGTGCATCCTCCTGGCTAAATTCCTGAAATGTGCTCTTACAGTTTGTGGAAGATGTATTCTGGTAAAAATTGGGAATTCCAGTTCAAATAATGTGTTTGATGCATTTTGCATTAAAAAAAAAAAAAATACACAAAGTTTGGGAGTAAAATTGATTTTTCCTATTCTATTAGAAGAGTAAGTAATCACTTCTTGTCCCTCTTACAGCACAGTTGTTCTATCCCTAAGCTCAAAAAAATTCCAGCATTCTTTCAGAGACACAGTAACAAAATCTCTTGATTTGATGCTACAACACTGTTCCCTTTTTGGACCTCTCTTTATTAAAGAGGCTATTGAGGATTCCGCACCACAGGTTTTTGCAGCCAAAAGTCCAGGTGCAGTCCTGGTGCATTCAAATGGTGAGGAGCCAGTCCCTTGGCTGTGGCAATAATGATTCCACACAGCTTATCCAGAGATGGGTGCTGTGCATGGGAAGATACGTCCCTGCCTGCAGCCATGAAATTTCCAAAGCAGGACTGGGACCCGAATATGATTATAATGTGAGTCAGAATGTAATTATGAATGCAGGAGGGGATGTGGGAGTGCAAACTCTGTTTGATATGGTAAAATCTTTGGCATACTGTAGTTCTCAGCCTGAAGTTCTGCACCTATTGAAGACTTCTAAAGTTAGAGCTTTGGAGTTTTTAAAATGTGAAGTATTTATTTTTACATTAGAAAGAAAATAATGGCCTAGGGAAAAAAAAAATGTAGGAAAAGTGTTCACAAAACATCAAGATTAGGACTGTGAAAAATTGCATAGAAAATTGCTTTCAGGTCAACATTTCAGAGCCAAAGTGGCATGAGTTCTCAGATGTGACAAGCAATCACCGTCTCCTTTTAGACACTCCAGGAGCTGCTGAGTGCTCAGTGTGTGTTTGAAAATGAGGCCACTGATTTAGGCTTCTGTGTAGGGACTTAATGGCCTGATCTGAGGCATCCACTTCAGAAAGTTCTGACTGGATTCACATAAACCCTTCAAGGCAGAGTATACAATTTTGTATTTCCTGTGGCCAGTCAAACACTTAACTCCAGTTTTACATTTCATATACTGAGATTGTTTATAGCTCCAGGAGTGAGGGAGGTATTTTAAGCAGTGCTGTTCAGAGGACTGGTCAATCTCTTAAAACTGCCTGGTGTTTCCGTTCCTGCAGGTAGAGGGTAGCAAAAAGCTAAGTGGATGCTTGATGTGACTTGGGGAGGGCTGACTCAGCAACGTCCTCACTTCCACCCTTGCCAGTGCACAGAACTGGAGCCTCAGTGCTGCAAGGGTCTGGTTCCACCACCTCATTCAGCTATGAGTATGTCATTCCTGGCAGAGGTTTGTCCAACCTGCTTTAGCATCTGATGATGGTGGCTCTTCAGCCTCACTAAGAAATCTCACTAGAGCTTCATGGTGGCTGCTGTTAAAGAGCATCCCCTCACCCCTTCACTCTAACTCTCACTGCTGACATCTTAAGTCATTACTTTCCCCCCTTCCTGTAGGGTGGTAATACCTAGATGATTCCTTCCTAGTTTTGGAAAGTGTTCCTTATACCTGACAGCTAGTTAGGTTTTCATTCAATCTTCACTTTGTGCAGAAAGGATGGTTGAAAGAATTATGACAAATGCATCATGTTGTATTTTCTGTTAGTTTGACACTCTTGGCTCTCTCCAAGTGGCCTGTAGCTTTGTAAGGGCAGTATTTCAGCTAAGGTCTAAGGACTGCTGGGTCTTCTGTTATTTTTGCTCCATTGGGATTTCCTACAGATCCTGCATTTTATGATCTAAGTCATTTTGCATTAATGTAACTTTGACACATATTAATTTTAAGATTCCTTGCAATCATTACAGAAATATTCCTGTGCAACTGCCTTGTCCTTCTGTGTTTTACACAGGTGCTTATCTTTACAGAGTGTAGCCACTGCATTTTTCTTCACTAGATTACATACTGGGTTGGGTTACATTTTTAAAACTGCTTTATCAAAATCATGTTCATTCTAGCTCTGTTGTCAAACTTCCTTAAAGCCTTTGTCATCTGCAGGGTTAGTAAGCATGTTCTTTTCCATCATCCAGATTATTTTTGAAAGTGTTTGAGTCACCCAAGACAGATCATCATGGAAAATATCCTTTCAGTTTGACAGCGAACTACTGATACTACTCTCTGAGAACAGAGTTCCTTCTGTACTCGAGGTCATGTATCCTTCTTTTTTTTTAATGATTATGTCTGAGAAGAAAGCCTTCCTGAAGGCAAAATGTGTATCATTGCTCCTATTTTAAAAAGAAGGGAAACAAGAGATGATCATGGATACTCATGCAAGTTTTGTCCAGTCCTACTATATGATCCCATTAAAGCAGGGACAAACTTGATGGACAGGCCAAGGTGGAAGAAATGAGCACAGAAATGGGATTTTCCTTTCAGTATTTATTTTCCTCTGAGGTCTCTGGGAGATTTGGATGACCTAAGCGTAGGAGAATATGTGGTCATCTTAGCCAGTATGCAGGGGAGTCCCCTCCTCTTGGTTCCTTCAGTGCAATCCTGCACTGCCTCCTGCCCAGGCTGCCTGCACACACATTCCGGCACGGACGTGCTGGCTGGACATGCTCTCACTTTGCCCTGCCAGCCTCGACCTCCTGAACAAGGGCTGGACCTCGGGAGCTCAGCCCCACCGCAGCAGCTTTAATTGCTCTCCACCAGGGCTTGAGGTGCAGCCAGAAAATGCACCAGCTCTGAAAGCTGCTGTCTTAGCAGGGCTGTGTTGACGGGAGGTTTAATGAAGGGAATACAGACGGGTGGATGGATGCTGGAGAGCTGGTTTTTGCCCTTTTAGTGCCTGCCATGGTAAGAGGGGCTTCTGCCCTGCCAGCCTGCAGCCTGAGGGACACAGGGAGGGCTGAGGAAGAGATCCTGACTGGAAGGCAGCCAGGTGATCTGCCCCGGCCCCTCTCTGGGGTTGCACCAGCCTGTAGGGCAGCTGTTGTTGGAGAGGGCTTGGGCAATGGGACCAAGCAGCCTGGTGGTGTGGAGATGTTGTCTCAAATTAGGTTCTTTCACCTGGTGAGCAAGAGGCCAATCCACATAGAGATTTGAGGTATTTGATTTATTTACAGTTCTGCACAGAAAGGGGAGATGGGTGGCAAATCCCCAAAGCCAGCACAACAACTACCAAAATTTTCCCTATTTACAAACTTGAGCAAAACAAAGGCATTAATGTTCATTGGCTACAAGTTACCTAGTTCTCTTGTTAACTAGTATTGTATCATCCATGGGTTAATGAATCTCTCATTTTTCATGCAAATTATTCACATGCTCAGTCTTTCTCTTCTTTTAGGTCAGGGCACTTTTTGGGTGGGTGGCCATGAGTTGGTGGTCGTGATCTCCTCCTGCCAGAATTACTTTTTACCCAGTCAGAGTAGATTCAGGACAATTTCTGTGGTGGCTTTATTAGTTTCATTCTTATCTTGGGGATTCTGCCAAATATCCTTGTGGCCTGTAAATGCTGCATTCTTTGTGTGCGCCATCAAGGATACATCCTTCTTCCCAGGCTTTGGTAACCTCCCCCTAGGTTTGAGATCATTGAAACATATCGAGCCCTAAACCTTAACAGGGCAATTCTACCCACAAGTAATTTGTCTTTCTAACACCTGTGCATCACTCAGAGCTTGCTTGCTAGCTGCTGTTTCACAGAGATTACATCTCTCTTCTTGTTGATTAGGCTTGAAAGTATACAAAGATCAAACAACAAAGAACATTCTCAAGAAAACTTTTACAAATTCCACATTTTGCAACAGAGAAGCCGTGTTTGGGCTCCCATGGCTGTGGGGACAGAGGGAGTGCCTGTCTCGAAGCACAACTGTGGCTGCCACCCCTCAATGTCACAGCATGGGGAGCTTGTGTTTGAGCTGGCTGGCTTCTCCTGGGCTCCGTGGGCTCAGGAGGAGAGGGGGCAGTGCTGCCCAGCCCGGAGCTGGGGGAGGAGTGACCTTGCGGGGGCCAGGCTGTCCCAGGCTTGGGAGCTGGGTGCTGCCTGCCAGCAAAATGGCTGCACCAGGCCTTTGTGCTGCTGGGCATGCAATAAATATTCTCTAAAAAGACACATGCACTGGACACATGCACTTTAAGCACAAGCTCTTGTGGAAGGAAAATACAGCCTTTGCATGAACGCACACTGACTCACGCTAAATTTTGCAGGTCCAAAAAATTCCTGTCCTGAGGCAGCCTGAGCTGTCCTGAGGAGATAGCACTGACCTGCCCTTAGCTGGGGTGAACTGTGGGTTTTCCCAGAGCGTCTCCAACCCATGTTCCCTGTCGGATAAGCAACCTTGAAGATCTGTAATGTCAGAGGAAGGGGAAATCCTGTGAACTGAGCCCCACCTATATGCAGAAAAGAAAATGCGTCTGTGTGTCCTTGGATTTTGCCCGTGCTATGCAGCATCCCACATAAATTACTGATGAATCATAACACAGTGACGAACTCCAGTCCCCGCCACTACCTCTCTTCCCTTCCTTATCTTCTGGCTGCTGCCTTGCTTCGTGCTAAGCAGGTCACCAGACCATAATAGTTCAGTGATTCTTGCATAGATGGCTTGAAAGTATGGGCTGGGGAAGGGAAAAAAACCGACAAACATTAAAAGCATGCAATAACTCTACTGCTGTAATGAGATATTTCATACCATAAATGTTAGTTGCTGCTAATGGGAAGCATCACGTATAAATAACATTCCCATCTGGTTAAATATTTTCCACTGGAAGGTAATTCCCAACTACACACTTTTCCCTGAAGCAGACAGTGCCTCCTGCTTTGGCCTGATGTTTAGCCATGCAGGCATGCGGTCCACAGCTATTAGATAGTGAGGCACGTTAAGCCTTTAGTACCATATTCTTATCTTAATTGATATTCATAATGCTCCCACATTTTCATGGGGAGGGGAGGAGAAGGCAGAGCTGTGAATTAAAAGCACCTGTGTGTGTGAGGCATACAGAAAAAGTTGATTTCTTGTAGTTTCATCTTGCGAGGTATGATATAAGCTAAGCTGGAGAAAATGCTAGTTGTTTCGTCTCCTGAGGCACTCGAGTTACCTTTGTATTATAGGAGGGCAGATTTTCAGTTGAAGTGCAATAGTGGAGCTAGCAATAATAATAATTCTTACTTTTGTATTGTTTCAGTAAGTGGTGCTAAGGACCTGTTCCTTGGTTCCCTCTCCAGTGCTTTCAGGGTGAGTTAGATGGATCTGACATTCACAGCTTGTTAATCACCAGAACCCCAGGTAAAAATAACTGGATACTTTAAGTGCTATAAGATTTTCAATTGAAATTCAATAGCACCCTGGATGTTTTTCTTGGCTCTTGTACTGTCTGTGCATTGTAGGAGTTTCATCATCACAGCATAAATGTACCTGCAGCCGCATTGAGATGGAACAGGAAATGGGGTGGAGGTTTGAAGCTGTCACAACGGTTTTTTTGTGATGTTTGGCAGTTTCATTTCAAGCCATTTTATTTGGCTTATTGTGAGTGGGTAAATATAGTCCTTGACAGTGGTTCAAGCCATACAAAAAGATGCTGTACTGCAAGGAGCATTATGGACTTTAGAGCATCATACCACTCTTTTTCAGGAAAGGACAAATGACATGTATATCTTGTGTGTTTACTCCTAGATTCTGTTCCTGTTTTGACATTAGGGACATAGATGCATTCATGTGATGTTTTAATTTTGAATTGATGTTCTCATACCAAGAAGAAGGATGTGTTCTAGAAACAGTGAATTTCAGAGGGTGGGACTGTTGTAGGTCAAAGGACTATAATGTTGAAGAAGAGGAAGATAGTCTTTAATTTTTTTTTAAAATCATTATTTTTGACACTAAAATAAAAAATTGCATAGTCTAATTTCTGCCGTTTGTGTTCAGGGTGCTATTGTCCCTGAACAGAATAAAGCCAAGATAAAACAACAAGGCTCTATGCCCTGCCTCCAGGGGAGCAGCTCAGAAATCTCAGTGGCTAGTTTCTAGCTCTGTGGTAAGTTTCTTCAGTGTTAGCTGGGGTTACAGAGCATTGTTTGTCAGGTGATATTCTCATTGTCATAGATGTGATAAGCACCTGCCAGAATTTGGCTGGCATCCAGTTACATGGACCCAGCTTAAACAGAGAGGGATTTGTCATTAAATGCTTGTTGGAGTTCCCACCTGGAAATTCAGGACAATTAAACCAAACTACCTGGTGCCTAATAAGCTGATTTTCCTCCCTTGCAAACGTGAATCAATTGGCTTAACAAGCAACACATTATTAAAGAGAATTAAGTTCCCCTAGCTGGTGCTGCATTCTGCCCATATTACCCCAGACAGTAGATGCTTGTCTTTGGTTTTCCTGCATAGATGCAGCATTTTTGCTTGCCCGAAGCCCCCAGAGCACCCATAAATGCTGATCTTCATCTGGTGGGAGATGATGCTGCTTCAGGTGCTCACCAATGTGGGCAAAGGATGCCTGATCAGAGCCCTATTTGTCTGAGTTAGGGAAACTCATGATCTCCTGGCCTTTTTTGGGTCTTTACTAGGGACCCCTTCCATATTGCATAACTTCCTTTGCGCAAAGTGTTAGGACAGGATTCCTGAGGAGAGCTGACTTGGAACTCTGAAGCACTGGAAAATACTGCAGGCCTTGTCCATGCATTGTTTATTGCATTCCTTACATTGATACTGCATGACATAAATTTGTTCCTGGATATGCAAACTCTGCTGTGGCTGTACTCGTGTTAGTTCTAGGCAATGTGTATATTGCAGGGAGAGATTTACATGTCAGGCATGTCTTTGAATCACAGAGCACCCCTATCTTAATAGTTCCAGGTTTTAATATTGCTGTGACAGTTTGCTGAAAACAGATACACATATCCTCATGAACACTGATACATGAAAACTCCTCTCTAAGCAGAGGAAAGGGGCCAATTTATTTTTGCTTTGTGTTCATGCCTTTCAGCGTCACAAGCGGCAGCGCTGGCCACAACTGATGTCACAGAGTCCATGGCTAATGAGCAGGAAAGAAAAATCAGTGTTTTCAGAGCCTTGTAATGCCCTATTTATTTATGTAATAGATTGAATGTCGTGTAAAGTTTGGATCTGCACTTAGCTTTTCTCAGCTCCCTTGATCTGTCTCACAGCTGCGGTGGATGGTTCTCTCAGCTGCTGCTGCTGCCTCTCTAATCTGCACTTTGATTCTGTAGGCATTTCTTATCTGCTGGCTGTGGTCTGTTTGACACGTCCAGCTATGAAAGAAAAAACAGGCTGCTGAGAACTCGTGTGATAATACTTCTGCTCCAGTACAAAGGAACTTTATGTTCCTTGCAAACTTGCCATATGCATGCGAAGCAGTGTGCCTTAAAAAAATCTTACGAACACCAAGTTATTAAATGCCAGTGTTACCCCAATTCATTTTTATGCTTGATTTTCAGTGGGTATGAGCTGATGTATCTCTGTTGGTACCAGTGGAGCTGTATGTGTTTTTAGGGAAAAATTCAGAGCTGCAGAGTTCCTGGAGCTTTGTGATGACCTGGTTTTACTAAATCTGCTCATGATGATTAATCTTTTTGCCTCTGTGTCTGTATCGTAAGAGCTGACCCTAGAGACAGAAGCCTGGGGTCAGAAGCCCCACTGGACAATGTGGGGCCCCCGATGAGTGAACACAGGCAGTGACTTAGCACATGAGCTGCCCAGGCTGGTGCTGCCTGCCTGCAGATGGTACAGGCTGGGGTGGGTTACAGGGTGTGCTGGGCCATGGCGAGGCTAAAGTTCATCCTGAGCAGCAGTGTTGGCTGTGTGGCATAGCCCTGGTACTGGAGACTTGTGTAACTGCAGGGGAAGCTCTCAGCTTGTCAGGCAGTTTCTGCACCAGCCCTCTCTCCCCAGTGCAGAATCTGTCTTATCATGCTGTTTTTTAGTACATAAGTTTATTTTACTGTGTGTGCAAATCACAATTACTTTAGAAATTAAAATAAGCAGGCTTAAAATGTGGCTTCTTTGGTCTGTTTCTAGCTCCATTTGGGAAACCAACTGCCAATGCCCACTCTGACTACCATTTTGTCTTCTGACCTGAAAAATCTGGTATAAAAGAAAATAAGCTGCCTCTGCTTTTCCTTCTGCTTTCCTGTGGTCTCAATGACAGAAACCTGCTCCTTCAGTGGCATAAGGCTATGGGTAAGTGTGTTGCTGGAGCTGTGATATACATAACCAGCTATTCATCTTCTCTAAGTGGGGAAGAAAATCACCCAGAGGAGCAGTGGCTGTCCCTGAGGCAGCAGCTGATGTGGATTTATGAGCCTGTAGCAGACATAATCAACCTATTTAGTTTTCCCAAAGCAGGAAGTGAAGCTCTCCAGTGGGAACAGACCTTCTGTACCCTTGAGCAAAATAGATCTTGCTTCCTGGGTGATTCTGCTTGATGGGGGCCAAAAGCTGGGTGCTGTGTCACTTCAGCTGCGGGAAGCTTGTTTACCTGCTTGTGGAACAAGATCTGCTGAGGATGCTCAGGGCTTTATATCACCTGGCAGCTATCACAGTCTATCCTAAACCTTTGGAAATAGCTTTCTAATGGATGCTTGCCTGCTTAGGGAAAAACCAGTACTCATCCTCTCTTTCTCACTGCTTTAGGCTCCAGTTAGTGCCAGTTTTTCTGAAATAGAGTTTTGCTTTCCTCTGAGAGGGGACCCTCCTCAGCAACGACCTGTTTCAGCACTGCTCTCTGAGCAGACAGCGGTGTCCAGGTACAGCCAATGCTGTTGAACCTGGGGCTTGTTAGAGAGAGAGTGAGAGCACATTAAATCTACGGCAAACAGTGCACAAGTGAGTTGTGCTGTTTCCTATTTTGATATTTTCTCCTTTGAATGGTTTGAGGGGCAGGGCAGACTGAGCATCAAGGGCCAGCGGTGAGCCAGGGCTCAGGGAAGTGTGCGTTCCTAGCAGTGGCTCTTGAGAGGGAAATCTTCGCTTTTACCTCTCCTGAGACTGGGGAACACAGGAACCATTCTGAAAGCAGTGCTGTCTGCACCTCTGATTGTTTGGCTGCTCGCTTATCACTGTGAGGCCAGGGCCTGGATGCAGTCCTCCTGGGGGAAACCTGCTGTTGTTTCCACTATTTACCTCTTTATTGTGGTAGTGTCTGAGAGCCATAGTCACAGTTCAGAGCCCCCTTGTGCAGGGAGTTGATTATGAGCAGGATTGGGATGAAAGGTGACAGTTCCTCAGGGACTGGCTGAAGTTTGGTATTTTTTTCAAGTTTTATTGAAAAATGCATTTGTTCTTAAAAGAGTGACAAAGCTGTTGGTATTTATGGCCAACCTGAGAAACTTAGCCCCTTTCAGCATTTTACTTCAGGATGTGAGCAGCAGAAGGCTGACTTCTGGGAAGAGGAGTTTGTAAGCCAAATTCCAAAAGTGTTGTTGAATTCAGGTGGCACATTGTGGTGACAAATTCTGGCATTTTTAGACAGTACCTGTGTTTTCAGAAAAATTTGAGGTAAAAAAGCAGGTTTGAGAAGGTGTGGAAGTTATATTCAAGGGGGAAACTGCTATCTGTTGGAAGATCTAGTAAGAACGTGTTTAAACATTTGCATGGTGCAGGGTAAGGAAGCTGGTAAATGCTTGTGGAAAGTTTCATTGTTTTCTGTTAAGTGTGACCTTTTCTTACCCTTCTTTTTCTATTTTGTTGGCTGAGTTTGGTTTTTTGGTTTTGCTTTTTTTTTTTTTTTTTTTTTAATCAAAAGAACACCCTGGGAATTACTGTAGGTCTTCTTCAAAATTCCTTTGTAAAACACTGGATGTTTTGTTTGTCTAATTCATGCTGAGAAGCAGCATAGTCCACAGGAAGCACCATTAATTTCAAGGAACCAATCAGCTTTGGTAATGCTATTAGTTGAGATTATTAGGTGAGAGTTTGTGCAATATTGAAAGTGCCAAGCTGTTACTAAATTTTACATCTATTTTTCCAATTGTCATATTTTTTGACAAGTGTTGTAATTGTTTACTGGAAAAGGAAATGAGTATACATGTTCCTTCTTTTGCTGCCTGTCTGAGGGAGAGGAGTAATTCATTATCTCATAGATAGAAAACAATTAAAGTGTTGTTTCCTTCATGACTACATGATAATGGAGTAACAAAACAGCGCCTCAGACCCGCAGCTCTTACCAGAGTTCTTGGGAGGGAGACGAGTACGGTGTTCAGCTGAGCTGGCAGCAGAAATATCTCATTTTTTGTGTGCTGGGGGTGACTGAAATCTCCCTGCAAGCTACTCTATTAGATATGCTTATGCACTACTGAAAAAAATGCAGGCTGTGGAAGAAAATACCACTGCAAGCATACCCTGAATGTAGTTAGTAAAACTTAATTTGTAGGCAGAACTTGGCTTATCTGGCTGAGAGCCAGTTTTTTATGATACAGGCATCAGTGTTTGTTTAATGTGCCCCTTATCAAATCCCAAAGCTAATATTTGCGTTAGTCCTCTATGAAGATAAACAGGAACTGTTTGAGTGAGAATTAAGATATTGTGTATCATACTCCTCAGAACTTTACCTTGAATCCAGAGAAATGTCTTGCAGATGTGTATTCATTCTGTGTGCAGAGAAGGCTCTCTTTAAAGCTAGTTCACGTAGTTAAAGTATTTGGGGAGGTTATAGCAAAGAGGGAGATCCTGGTTTTCTTCAAATGCAAAGCATTCTGGAGTTGATTTGAATCCATCAACCACCTTTCAGGTCAAGCTTTCAGTCCTGAAGGTAGTAAAGAGATGGTATTTTGAAGAAACTCAAACAGGACTTCTGTATTCCCATACAAAGAAGAGTTCTGCAATCCCAGCCTGGCTGTTTAGGGGAATCTGGTCCACATTCATCTCCTCTGCTACACAGCACAGGCAGAGCCAACACAGCCCCCTTGGCCTCAGTGCATTCATTCCAAAACTGCATCCATGTATACAAAAGTAGAATTAATCTCCCCATGCAAACTCAGATTTGAAGACAAGCAGCAACATGAGGACTCTTACTGACTGGTGAGGATAAACGTGTAAATAAATGGATGGTAAAACAAATGATTCCAGGATGCCATTGCTGATGCATGTCAGGACCCCACCTTTCCCATCACCACCCCCGCAAAAAAAAAAAAAAAAAAAAAAAAAAAAAAAAAAAAAAAAAAAAAAAAACAAAAAAACCACAAAAACAAACCACCAAAAAACCCCCCAATAGTATGGTTGGTTGCCTGCAAAGTTTAACATTGCTTTGTAGAAGCCTGTAAGCAATCTGGTACTGCAAATTATGGTGGTAATGTGGATGGGGAAAAAAGCAAGAATCTTAGAAGGCAGCAGTCTTCTAAGAGGAAAGGAATAACAACAACTGATCACTGTATTAAAATAATATGTAGTATGTTATTCCTCACTAGGCAGTATTCATGTAGAATTCAAAGCTGAACATTAAAATCTGAAAATATCATGATGCTATAAAAAGAGGATTAGTGTGCAAAAAGAAATTTGAAGTAATGAGGAAAAATAGCATTTCATACTAAGGACAAGCCTTAACTATTGAGATAAGAACAATAGCAACTGTTAATGCTGATAATCATGAACATTTGAGGTTTTCAGATTCTTGCCAGGTTCACCACATGCTTTGTCAAGCTAAATGCTGGGAGGAAGCAATGTAGCTGGAACCTGCTGGAACGCATCAGGTGGAGAAGAGGAAACTTTGTTTCCTGGCAAATAACTTCTTCAGCTAATGCTTTTTTTGGAGTATTTGGCGAGCAGCACTATTGAGTGAAAATAATATTTGGCGAAAGATGGCAGAACACACTGAATAATATACAACCTTAAAGAATAAACTGTCTCCATCACAGTGGGGATACAGGAGTAGGCTAAAGTCTCTTCATTAGCTACATAAAGTAATTATTCTGTGGATGTTGGGAATGTCAGAAAAGCATCTTTGCATTTCTTCCACCTTAGACCCCTGTGTTCATGTGGATAGCAGAGCCATGGCAGGAGAACGGCTGCTGGTGATAAATGTGACTGTGAGCTTTGCCCAGGGGCCCAAAAGATGGGGCTGTGTGCCCTGGAGGGGCAGGCACATGCCTTGCTGCTGAGTCCACAGGCAATATTTCATGTGACTTTCCCTGGAGAATTTTGACTAGAAGAAAACCCCTGCAGAGTTTAGCTGATCTATCCTTTACTCTGATATTGAGCCTTGTACAAAGAAAAGGAGAGCAGACACCAGGTGCTATATTGCAGTGTGATGATTAGGATTTGTAGAACCAAAACAGTCTTTCAGGTTGCTCCAGTTAGGATAGCATTAAGGAGGGATTTTTGCCACACTTTCTGCTCTAACAGAATAAATCAGCTGAGTTCTGAATGGACTTTTTTTATCTCTGGCTTCAGTACTCACTACAGGTAAAACATTTACCAGATTTCTTTGTTCTATTTTGAATTATAGTCTGAAGATGCATTTTAGTCCAGTACTTGGAGAAGATTAGGTATTAATGGAGCAATAGTGGACTAATACCCCCTGCAACTGCATTGTTCATGCAGGCAAAACTCCCTGTCTGCGCTGCCTAAGAGTATTGTAGAGGCAGAGATGATCTCACCCTGTCTGCATTTCGAGCTGACCAGGCACCATATGGATGCAGTTAGTGCAGTGCCCCGTTGGAGCTCATGAGAGATGTGGCATATTAGCTTGGGGCAACATCTGACATTTGCCATGTCTTCCAGTTGGTTTGAAGCATGGGCAGAGCGAGCTGGTGTCTGTCGCACTGTGAACATTGCCTCTGCCTGAAACACATTGCGCAAAACTGTGCGTGAAAGACTTGCAAAGTGATTTTGTGAAATCGTTATAAAGTGAAACACTCTCAGTAATATGAAATTACTCCTATTAGAGCTGCAGCTTGAGTAGGTTATATAGGATCAAGGAGCACCAATTCAAGTTCTCTTGTCCCTGATTTTCTATAAACACTGATTTTGTTAGTTTCCCACTGCTGGCATAGATTTTGCCTACTGTCACATCATGCAAAAGGGAACTGTCTGAAATTGTTTAGTGTTCAGGCTGGATGCTGAATATTTTGATAGCATAGGCACTTTAAAAAATATCAGGAGGAAAATTTTTGAGGAACTTTTAATATTAGTTTATAGAATGAGATGTAAGTGTGTAGATGTCTTCAAAATTAACGAGACTTGGATGCCAAATATTTTTTTTTAGTGTTTAGCACATTAATCCTTGTATTAAATAGTAGGGATGGATATGAAGGTGTGCATATAGAGGTAGATACATTTATGTCACTGTAAGGTTGTATATACTATGTTTATACCTCTCAATACATCTGCCTCTCTTCTGTAGGAGGAGATTTTCTTTTCAAGCACTGAAATTTGGTGGCAGCAAACAAATAGGTGAGGAGACATTTTCCATTTGAAGATTAGAACCCTAATCCAGGTTTTTCCTTCTGTTGTTTCCAAAGCTTATCATCGTTTTGCCCCCCGTCTTCCTCTTCTGCACAGGAAATGATCCAAGTATGGCAATTATGAAAATCCCTATATTTATTAACCTGCATCCTGTAAGTCATTAACAAGAATTCATGGTACAGCCTTTCATTTTAGGAGAGAGTTATATAGCAAGCTGAGAGTTTCTGAAAAAGTACAATAAAATGTCAGGAAACAACTTAGGAGATGTTAGGTGTGGAGCAGGAGAGATCTGCTGCATTTTTTTTTTTTTTTTGAGGTATGCATGGTGCAAAGAGGACTTGGGCAGGTCTGTTCTGGAGTCAGAGCAGAACCTGGCTTCTACTCTGTGAAGTGGCAGAAAGGCACCACTAAATAAAGAAACTGAGGAAAGCCAGAAAGAACAAGCTGTTTCTCAGCAGATACGTGAGAATGGAGCAACTCCCACGGGAGGCCAAGCACGAAGGAGAAATGGCCCAGCCAGCATGGCTGCCTCATATCTTAATATAGCCCAACTTCTTGGCAAAGCAAGGGGGTGAGGCCTGGTGGAGGAGGAGAGCTGGGTTTGCTTTTCCAGAAACCTGTTTGCAATAGGAAAGAAACCCCGCTGGCTGTGTTACAGCAAAGCATTGGGATCCAGCGATCTGACAGCAAAATCCAGCTGTTGGAGGTGCATTCCTCCATGCTTCCAACAGATCCTGCCTGCCCCTTGTCTGCAGGAGGTCTGCACTCAGGGGCTAATTACCTAAATGTCTGGACAGGAGAAAACCCCATCCTGCTGTCAGCAGCACCTCTCCTCTTCTCAACCTCTCTCCCCCAAGCCTTGGAAGCAAGTAGACATGGCAAATGTGTGGTGATCTGTGAGCTTGCACTGCAGACCTGGGAAGATGCTGTCACCATCATGGCTTTCTGCAGGCTCAGGCTGAGCTATTTTAATGTGTGTAGGAAGTTGCTTTTTGCCTATTCCAGGTTAACTTTTCTCATACAAAACAAACAAATAAAAACTCTAAGCAAAATAAAAATCATTGACCACATTGCAGAGTAAAAATCATTTCTAGACCTAATCCTGGGCATTGCCTCTGCAATACATTTTGGCAGGTAGAGAGACCATAAATATTGAGCTCTTTGTTCACCGTTGCTGTCTCTTACATGGCAGCTGTCCCACAGTACTTTTCGGTTCCCTACTCTCATTTCCATCTTTTTGAAAAGTAGACCTTATTGACCCTTGTTTTTTGTTTTTCCCATTTTTGTTGGTGCGTCTTGGTTCTGTCCCAGCCTTTGTTCTGGGCACTCTGCCGGTGTTTCTCAGTAGCCTTTCAGCTCCTTCCTCCAGTTCCCCACCCTTCCTAGTGACTCCTTCCCTCATACATTCCCTTCTCGCATGCACACTGTTCCATTTCTTATCCACATTTTCCTACTTTTTTCTCCTCCTACACACTTCTTGTTTAATGCCTCCCTCCACTTCTGGCTGCACGTCAACTATCGTATCATTAAGAAGTACTGAGAACTAATTAAAATAAAAAAAAAATCCCTGATGCATTGTTTTTTAGGATTACATTTGTAGGATCCTATCAGTCTGTTTCCTTTTTAGCAAAAGAGTTTACAGCCACTTCAAAATCCATTAAAACATTTCCATGTTCTCACCTTATTTGAAACTGCATGTCATGTCATACATATGTATCACATACATAGTGTTTAAGAGCTACAGCATAACATGGTCTTGTTTCAATTGAGATCTCCATGCTATTCAGCCTAACTCAGGAATGCATTTTTCTGTATCCTGCAGCTTGCCTTTCTTTCAAAAGTTGTGCCGTGGCATGCAGAGGACACAGGTGTTCTTCTAAAGAGTTTATGCCTGAATACACCACAAGAAACCTCCTTCTTTTCAAATTTACTCAGGATGTATTTACACAGGTCATGCATGACATGTCACCTTTCAGCTCTCTGACTTTCAATCTCCAGCTATTGCCAACAGTAGAATGGTGAACCTTGCAGGGAAATGAAGGTTATTTAGAAGTCACACAGTGCTTACAGCTTTTACTGTGGCTGTGTGGAAGTGACAATCGACTCTACAAATGCGGGCAACTTCCGTGTGTTCATAATTTGTTTATCACTAGTCAGATGTTCTCAGAGTCCCTTTTTCCACGTCTCTGGCAGCACTGTGTTGAGTTGCAGTGATTCAGGGACCCGGCGGCTGGTTAATGCAGCTCATGTTGTCACCCTCACGGGGCTCGTTTGCCTACAGGCATGTCAGAAGGAACAAGTAATAGAAGGGCATATATAACTGTAGCTGGCAGTGTACTGAAAAGAGGCTGAAACTCCCTTTAAATGAATAGTGTAGGACATCAGGAGCTAAGTAGCTGAGGAATAAGATGAATTTTCTTGAACACTGTTGTGTTTCTGTAGTTAGGCTGTGCCTGGTACTTGATCTAAATGAGTATGTGCATGTAGTGTGCAGTGTAGACATCCCTCGTGTGCTATTTGTTCCTAACGCTGTCTGCACATTTCCAGTATCCATCACAGTTCACATCCCCTGCACTTCTACACAGCTTAAGCCTGATGGGACTGAGTAAAGAAGGCAAAGCCAGAGTCTCCTCATTGCAAATAATGGCATAGGGGTTACAGTGACCTTCTGCTCCCTATGTTCAGGAATTTGAAGGTTCGGGGTGTTTTTCCACAAATGTTTAGGATGGAGTAGAGAAGTCTGTAGAGTGATTGATGCTATGTTAGTTGATCCTCTGCTCTTTCATGGTGTGCCTGCACAAGCCTGAGCCTGTATGTGCAGCTTCATACTGGAAAGGCCAGGAGCAAGCCACGTGTCCCTTCTGTTGGTGCAATCTGGGCTTGGTTTAGCTGCTGGGGATCATGCTGCAGAGCAGAGAGAGATGCAAGCTTGTTCTGTCTCTCCATTTTCGATTATGGCTGTTGACTGAATGTGTGTGTCCTTGAACTGGCTAATTGCTTTTTGCTAATTATTCTCCTGCAACAGGCACTACAGGTTTTCTGAGCACTTTGCACCAGTACACAGCACACTGTGTTGAAAGAGAAATGTAGGACAGCCACACACACACAAAGTCATGTAATCTCTTGTGATGATACAATGTGATTATCTGCTGAGATATTCCAGGGAGCTGTATGGACAAGTTGTTCCAAGGCCAGATTTTCACTCAAGGGAGTAAAGAGTATCACCGTTATTACTGAATTTGGATGGTCTATTGCAGCTGTGTTCTGAGGGAGAGGAAAGGTTGGAGTGTTTAAAGCCATTGATTGGCAGAGGAGCAATGCCAGTGTGCAACCTTGCTGCCACCCAGTATAATACAGTTTCCAGTTTGGATCAATTCCAGCTGTCAGACCCCAATTTACTAACCACAGTGGGAAGGACACGAGTTTTCTTTTAGAAGGTCAGTGTTATTTAAGGTTATTGAAAGTGAGTAAACCTGTTCCACCTTTAGGAAGAAAACATTGCTGTGGAGTTTTTAGGAGCCACACAGTTATAATGAATATATGATACTTTGGTGTAGTGTTTAGCTCAGCCTGAGAGACAGAAAATAATGGAAGTCTCTTCTTTCTGCCTGGGTGTTCAAACGAAGGAAAATCAAAGCTGTTATACCAGAGCTGTATATCAGCTAACATATTTTAGGAACTGTGGAATGATCATAATTACAAAAAAGTCCTCCAGAGAGAAATTATGAGTCATAGTTTATGTTCTCTTTGGTGTTGCTATGGAAAAAGAGGTTAGTGCCAATGGTCATACAGCAATATTAATCTCTGATCTGAAAGAAAAATAAATAACAATCTCTAGCTTAACCCAAAGCAGATTTATTCTCCGTTACTGCAGCACACTCCATTAAAGGGGATAACCACGTAAGAAAAATTAAAGATGACACTGATTATCAGTTCTCAACGTGCAGTTAGGGAGAGTTCCTTATTTGAATTAGTGTGCACTTCAGACTCCCCTAAATGACTTGGTGGAGTGAGAGGAAAGGAAGAAAGGCATTTTTATCAAAAGGAGGGCAGGAAAGATCAGCCACCACTGACAGCTGCAAGTATGCTGATTAAAATTTCTTTATGCATGCAGTTAGACTCAGCCCGGGGTGGATGCTGGTTCAAATGCAAATCCTGAAACAAAACCCTGAAACAAAACGGCAACGCAGTTTGAAGTGGTGGAAAGTGGCTCTCAGCCTTTTTCCGTTTATTTGGGAAAGCCAGGGCCGTGAGTCAGGGAGCGGTGGATACTTGCGTGCTGAGTCAGCACCTCCGGGGCTCTGCCAGTTGTTTCCTGCCCCTTGTTTCGTTGCCGAGGCAAAACCCTGACCAGGACCGGGGCCAAACAGCTGCGTGCTTGCTTCACTTTGCTATGGGTGAACCTTTCTCTTTGCCTGCAGGAAGACTACCTGACACCTTCCCCTTGACACCCAGTGTGAGTGTGTGTCCCAGTGGGGCTCAGCAAAACTTTTTCACCTGCCTACTCGACATTGTTTTCAGGAGTTGTAGCACTCGCTCCGTCTCAGGCAGTTCCCGACAGCAAAGACCTTGCAGTCAGAACTTAGCTTAAAATTTTGCTCATAATGCACCCTGCAAAGCAGGCTAGAGCCCTCCTTTCTGCCACACTGCTGCATCTGTGGTGCTGATGGCAGGAAAACTTTTTGTTCTGTTGATGAGCTAAGCAGATTGGATTGGGGAGATACACAGACCTCATGTCCTGCATCTGTGCACACAGCTCTTGCTGATGATCACAGGAGCTGTGTGTGTGGCCCAAAATCATTGTATGGCTCAAAGGGTCTTTTGAGCCAGCTGAAGGCTTTTCACTGGCTTTCAGCGTTGGACTGGCCCCTTGTGAAGAGTTTGACCTCTAACAAATTGCCATTACTTCACTAATTCTTCTGAGCTTACCTTCTTTTGAAGTGTGTGACTATCAGTCATCAGCTGTGCAGGTGTTTGGCATTACAGCCTACAACAACTGAGGGTTTTCACTGCATCAGTGTAAAGGGCTATCAGGTGTATTTTACCTTGTCATCCTTTTCTTCTCCCCTTTCTTCTGTCTGCTAAAGAGACAGAACCTGCTTCAGCCAGGCCTGTATGATGGATTTCACTGCACTCTCCTATTTGACAGAGAAATGGTCCAGAAAACCTGTATCTGTGCATCTTCACAGAGGAGCTGGCTCATGGATTAGCACGTGGGGGTCAAAAGGATGCTCTTTGCTCTTTCCCCTAAAAGCGGACAGAAATGTCAGCTGGTTTTCTGTCATTGAAAATGGAAGTATCAGCAGCTGTTGAGTGCTGCTGGTTTAAATATTTATACCATAAGGGCTTTATCACACCATTTCTCTTTGTGCAAAACTCCCGCCAATTTCGGTGGAGGTCAAACTCCCAATCTGTGCAGCACCTCGCAGGTCAAGTCTTCCAAGGAATAATGGTACAAGTGGAGCTCACTGTTACTGTGTCAGGAAGCATAAACAAGCAGTTTTAAGAAAAGTAATTATGTAGACAAACCTGTCAGCACCATCACGGAATACTCGTGCGTATGCTTGACATCTGCCAGCCTGACAAGATCCAGGCACACACTTGGGACACTTGAAAGAATACAGTGCTGCTGGTCCCACAGTCTGTCTTCCTCCCTCTAACACTAAGTTTTGCAGGCTGATGTTTTCAGTCAGGCCTTGAGAACGGAAGGCAAGGGGCAGAAACAGCTCGGGGGACATCCCGAGAGCCTGAGCTTGCTTCCTCCTCTGGTTTATAAGACAGCACAAAAGCAGACATTAATGAGTGGAGTAAACATTTTTCTCTCTTGCAAAGCATGCTTTCTTTTGTTTGTTAGGATTACAGACCCACCTGTCCTTGTAAACGTGCAATTGTGACGGAGAAAATATTTAATTCTAGTCCTGCAACTGATGGCTCTGTGTGTGCTGTATTCTGAAGTGGGTATTTGAATTAATTCTCCCAGATGCTCAGTATCTGCATTTCCAATGGTTTTACCGGATAGCATTGTAATGCTCTTAGAACACTGTGCGTGGGATTCATTTCAGCATCTCTAAAACTGGATAAAGCATGGCCAGGGGTATTGTTTGAATTAAAGCTTAGCAGGACAAACAAACCAGCATATCTGAAAGCAAAATGTAAACATGATGCTGGGGCTCCTGGTTAGCACTTCGTGGCTGCGGGAGGTTGACAGCTGCTACACAAAGGTTAAACGTGCTTTCTTTGGTCTGTCAGTAAAATTAAGCCTGCTAAAGACTATGTGGCACTCTAGAAGACAAGAGTTTATCTGTGTGCATAAACAGAACATAGACTTCAATATAAATATGCTTTCAGGACTATTTAGAGTATTAGGAGTGTGTTGAAGTCCAATAAAAAGATGCAGATTGAGCTAGCAGATTTTGGAAAGTGCCTGCATACATTTAGATGGGCTAGAAATCTGACAAGCGTCTGGAAAGCAAAGCACTGGTGTATGCATTGCTAAATAATAGCATAGGATGAGAAAGAAAATGGTATAGGTCCAACAGGGACATGAATTGAAGCAATAAATACTTGACCTTTAAATTTCATCTTTGCCAGCTTCTTAGACTGCTTCTGCCAAAGACTGACATGGCTGTGTTTTATATTATGCTTTTATTTGTCATATTCATAGTTAGTTACAAGTAAAAATTATTGAAATCCATTATAGTTAATACAAAATAAAAATATAGCTGCACAAGTTATGCCATGATTTTTCTTAGAAACAGTATCTTCTATATGATCCCATGCACTTAAGAGCTTAACTCTTAATAGTACTCGCCTACACTAAGCTCTGACTAAATAACTTCCAGTGTGATTTACTGGTTACAGATATTATCCCTGTGAAGTAATACCTGTTAATTATTTTGTAATGGTACTTCTGCTGTAACTTTTATTTCTCCCATAATTTGTGATTCTAAACACAAAAGGAAGCAACCTTTTAGTGCAATGTTAAGTATCAGTAGAATTTTCATATATATAAAAAAATAAAAATAACCCACTGCATAAACAACCAAGGATGTAAGGTAACTGTTGTGGGTATTGTGCTTCCCTTTCCTCCCTTCCCCCTTATCTTTGTTAAGTGACAGGAATGAACATTCATAGTAAACAAACTACCTTGTAACCTCTCATTTTCAATTAATTTTGAAAAATTACAGACTAGTAATTTTGAGAGCAGGTAGGTAACTTCGATCAAAGTTATTAGCAGAGAACCAAATCCTGTGGCTTTGCAGACTCATACTTAACGTAAACTCATCCCTGCCATGAAGCTCAATCCGTAACACATTGTTCCCTTTGGACATGTCTAAAAAGAGTATTTCACCTTTTCGAAGAAATTGTCCTTACATCCCTGTAATTATCTAACTCTCCCGTGTAGATATAGCTCTATATATGAAATAATTTGTAAAAAGGTAAGTTATGCTATTTTCAAAATACTCTGAGATACGAAGTTGTGCAGGTGCAAAGTTTGATAGTATATTGTTATAAAGACTAAGAATTAATTCGTGTTATCTGAGTATATATACTTTAAGCAGGGAGTACAGATGGAATATTGTGGGGGGTTATTTTTTCTTTTTTTACATTTCATAGCATTTCATATTTTCTTCAGGCTACCTTCATGCTCCTATCAAACATCAATTTTTTCTTTTAAATTTCTGAACCCTTAAAGGTGCAGTAACTGATCACACATTCAGTCATTAATGTATTTCCATAACTCCATTAGCTTGAAAAGCATCCTTTTTTTCCCCTCCCCCCCACCTAAACACAGTCATTTCTTCTAAATTAATAGCAAGTGACTATTGGCAAAAAAATCTTACCCCCATTGAAATGAGTGGAACTGAGTTTTCAGCTTCGCCCTCTAAGTACTCTGGTCTTTTAGTCCTACAGCGCTGTGGAGCTAAGCCCCAAACTAACCATACGTGTGTGCACAGTTACTGCGGCTGTTAGTATTCATGGGGCATGGCAAGGCAACTGAAATCAAAAGTTCCCATTGGTATTCCTACATTTACATACAAAACTACTCACAGTGCTGTGAAATACTGGGGGAAGAAAAGAGAACAGAAATGCTTGGGTCTTGACTACTCTTCACGCATTCCTCTGACCTAACTCTAAGAAAGCCAGCTGACCAGCTTGCTTCTACGAGACATACTCTCCTTCTGCTAGTCTCTTACACCAGTTGGCAGCATCCCTAAATTCATCAACACCAGTGACTCGGCCTAAAACAGAGCCACGTTGCAGCCTGTGTCATTGACCCTGTCCACTCTGCATTCCAACACGATGCAATAAATTATCACTGCAGAGAAAAGGATGGAAGAGGCTTAGTTGCTACTCCTGCCTGTGCAGCTGAAAACAGTTCCTCGCCTCTGTAAAACCGTGCGTGTCTGGCAGGTGAAGGAGGGCTTGGGACGCTTACGCTGTTTGGTCCACCTGCAGGACGGCTGCTTGAGTCGTTTCTTCATCAGATTGTTCCATTTCCCCACCAACTGGGTGGTTTCTCTCATCGTACAGTTTCTGGCTAGAAACTTCTAGAGGCACCCCATACTCTTCATCATCTTCCACAATGGACAGCTCGATGTTGTTCATCATGGCCTTCTCTTCCACTCTGGCCTCCTTCTCTAGAGTATCGACGGCTGCCTTGCCCTCCTCGGCCAGGGAGGTGGTGGGTGTCATATCCGAGTGCATGTCGGCGAAGGACATTTCATCCTCATTCTCAGCCTGCTCGTTGCTTGCAGTTTCTGATGGTCTGTCCTCGGCTTCTGCAGAGCTTTCTCCTTCACGGCCTTTCTTCATGTTGAATGTGAGGGGAGACACTTTGAAAGCTGAGCCCTTTGAAGAGGAAGATTTCTGGTGATGCACGGTAAGTGACTTCTTGATCTTTTCCCTCCGTTCAGGGGACACAATTTTTGTGCTGATCTTGTTCATCTTCTTCTCAATGTTTTGGCGGGAAAATGCTTTCTTGAGGCTGTCCACCTTCTTGAGGCTGGATCTTTTAAGTTTCTCAGCTCTTGATTCTTCTGTTTTCTCCTCTGCACTGTCATCCAAGTCATCTTCATCATGAAATGTTTCCTCATCAGAACCCAATTCCACTGTGTGCAAGGTTTCTTCCAGTGTTTTGTTCTCATCCACAGGTTCCTCTTTTCCCTCCGTAATGCTAGGAATGGGCTCTTTTGCAAAAACACTGGCAGGGATCTCATTTTCCTCCTGAAAGAATTGACAATATTTGAGTTTCATAGTTCACAGGACACAAATTTAATAAACAAGGCACAGCCCTGAACAATTACTTCCCCCCCCCATAATGATATGAATGCTGAACATTTATTGGTTTTTTTCAATACATTTAACCAGCAACAAACCACTTGAAGTCCACTGAACCATTATCTGGTAAAGTTTAAGACCTATGAGCTGTCAGCTGTAAGACTACTCTTTCAAAGTGACTTGGAATGTATGCAGAATGGAAATCCTGTTCTTTGTCATTTATATTAGATACTCTTTAATAAGAGTTTAGCTGTCAAGTTGTACACCAGCCCCTGGGGAGAAGGGAGGCTATGGTGGGCAGTGAAGCTGTACTGCAGACCCCTGTGCAGACTTCTAGAAGTCACACAACCCCACAGAGCTTTCAGTTGCTTGAACCAAAGACTGAGAATATCTCTGCAGAGCTGTTGGCTGCATCTGGGAAAAATCTCAAATGGCAAGTGCAGTTAGCACTGTCACCGTGTTCTTAGACAATGTATGTTGCTGTTAAAAATGGATTGTTGATATTGACAAACCATGCAGTCCATGATGTTTAGAGTATATCCTATTTTACAGCTATTTACAGGAGAGGAAAAGCTAATAAATTTGGTTGGTAAATATTAAAATCTGGACAGGACAACTCCTTGAAACGTAAGAATAAAAATTTATGGTATACAAAAATAAAAAGACATTATACCACATAGAAAACAGGAGCTTCTAGCTAATAGGAAAAATTCTGCTTTTTAGAAACAAAACCAAGAAAGGATGTGGAAAGAAAGAAGGTATCTGAAAACAAAACAGGCTGAGCAAGGGCAGAAGCTGCAGCTCAGAATGAGGGATGTCTGTGACCACCGAGTGCAGAAGCTCTGCAACCCCAAGCAGCTCAGAGGCAGCACAATAAACACTCTGTTCTGTGGGAAATTTTGCAGGCATCTGCCCATGCAAAGAAAATGAGGCTCCTTGCACACTCCTGTCTCCTCTCAGCACTCTGTGCCTTAGATCTGCATAGTCTCTATTCATTACCTGTTTTATCACTTTCAGACAGAGTGCATGCAATTTCACTTCCTCACATGCATTGGAAGGATTTTCTCTTCCCTCCTCCCTCCATATTTATCTTTAGATACAGAAAGCAGAAAGTGCTGAGTGAAATGGTTGTAATAGTGTCAGATCTGTCCCTAGTGGGTCTGAGTGTACAGTTAAGGGGAAAAAAGGCCACATACACTTCCAAGTTCGTGCTCATTATTTCAGGTCTGAGTGTACAGTCGTGATCACTGCAGAGAATTGTGTCTTGGGTTAAATTTGCTGTCAAGGCTGTGTAAGGATGTTGCATGTGGATGTTGCTTAGCCTGGGGAAGAGAAGGCTCAGGGGTGACCTTATTGTTCTCTACAATTCCCTGAAAGGAGGCTGTGGCCAGGTAGGAGCCAGGCTCTTCTCTCAGGCAACCAGCGATAGGACAAGAGGACACTTAAACTGTGTGTCGGGGAGGTTTTAGTTGGACATTACGAAGAATTTTTTCACAGAAAGAGTGATTAGACACTGGAATGTGTGTCCAGGATGGTGGTGGAGTCACTGTCCCTGGACGTGTTTAAGGAAAGACTGGACATGACACTGGGGGCCACGGTCCAGTTGACAAGGTGGTGTTGGGTCATAGGTTGGACTCAATGATCTCGAGGGGTCACTTCCAACCTAACTGTTTCTGTTATTTTATGATTCTATTAAAAAGAAGGACTACTTTGTCACCCTTCCGGAACTCGAGAACATGCAATGTCGGTGGGCAGAACAGTTTTATACCTTATATACACAGTAATTCAAGTATGCAGGTTAACATCCCTCAAGGATATAAAAATGAAAAGTATAAAAGAAATGGATGCTGGTTTGACAGTTTGTATGTGCTTTATTCCTACAGTTTTCACACACCTTTCTGGGCCAGTGGCCTCAGTCAGATACACTGGCACAGACAAAGCTTTCCAAGCCTTTTGCCTGCAGTGGAACACCTAATGAAGCCCACACTCCTCTCCTGACACCTATGATGTTGTTGCAACTATCAGCAACAGTGACCAAGATAACAAAACAAAGGAAACCTGCATCGGCTTTAAGTGAAACCAGCTGTTAACGGCTGTACAAATATTTATATTTTCTCTCCACTGCAGTTAATAACAGGTGGATTACATGAGTGGGTGCAGCACTGAATTATTCCCCAGAGCACGCAAACTCAGTATAAAGCAAAATTTTCATGTCTAATGCATTCTTTCCAAACCTAGGTAATCACACACAGCTTTAGACATCTGATCATTCAGGTGTAAGTGCCTGAATGGTATAGAAAACTCTGATTTTTAATGAGTCAAGGTGGGTTATTACTTTTAAAGTATTGTATCTAGGAAAGTGGTGTCATATGAGTTTGATCACAGCACAGTCTGAGCCAGAGATGGGTCTGAGAGATCCTTCTCAAGGTCAGTTTAGTTCTGGCTACAATATTCATGTTAAACTGAAGTCCCTGAAAGAATATGGACATAGATTTGATTTCAATTTTTATCAAATTTCTGAGCAGAAGAGGAGAGACTGTCAAACTACCCATATTTATAAAGAAAAAAAAAAACGAACAAGAATATATTACATAATAATGAGCTAATGATTCAATTAAAAGCAGACCCTAGGTGGACTTTGGCTGTCAAGCAGTACTGGCATTCAAGTGATCACCCCTCTGCCTAAGCTTCCTGCATGGCTCTGGAAAACATCAGCCTCTGGGCATCTATTTGTGTGCTTACAAAATGGGAATGACATGCTTTCCTATGTCATGTTTCTGAAAGACCTTAGGATTACAGGAGCTATTAAAATGCAAATGAAAATAAATTAAGTAAAATGCTTTGAAAACATGAGGGTGGTATAGCAGGAATGCTCTGTGGTGGAACAGACATTTCTATTTCAAACATGGTTACTGATAACATGTTGTAAGTGGGCTAGTGATAACTTTTTGGTCTTACAAGTTTATATGACAGCTATATTTTGTTTTGATACATTTTTAAGCAGTCTGCTATTTCATTTAGGAAGACTAGAACAATACACTGAAAAATCCCAGCTGTTACAAACTGCATAACTATTTTCCATGCCAAAAGAAGTAGAACTTTGATCTTTTCTTCTTGATCTAATCTAAAATTCTAAGAAAGCAATACATCTTTGTATTTTCCACATCTGAGCTCAAAAACAGCCCTTGCATTTTTCTTTTTCTAGATGGGCTTGACTGTAGGTAGCTAGCTCCTCTGAATTTTATGTTTCCATGTAGGAGATAAATAGAATAGTGGAAGTTCTCTGCATAAAACAACTCTTGCTAATACCAGTAATACAGCATAGTTAAAAATCAGTGCCTTCCTTGTGGCTTTGATCAGCCATTCTTGGGAACTTCCTGTAGGTGGTAATTTCATCCGTATCTTTTATGAAAAGGAGTAAGATCCATAACAGTGTACTACAAAACTGGGTGGCCTGAGTGAACAGGTAGTTAATTTACTCAAGGAATGCTGAATCTCTGATGCTGCATGAGGCAAATCAATCTGCTTTGGTTTGTTTTTTTGTTACATTTGCTGTATGAAGCCATGACCTTCAAGAAGGAGAGATGGCATTTTCCCAGTCCAGGCTCCTCTGTATGTCGTAGATGCTGTTATATACCTAAATGATCTCTAGTCTAAAACTTGTTTTGCTCCACAAAATAGGTCAAAACATGACAAATCCTTCTGAAAGCAGCTACAGCTCCACCTACTTTCCTTTGGACAAATAGATGCTCTTCAGACCTGGATGTCACCATGGAGAGGGAGGGCAGGGAGGAGGAACGTGCCACCCGCCTATTTGCACATCCTGTGCAGGCTGGGGCGGTGGCTGCACCATCCCCCTGACCTTTCACAGCACAGCTGGGCCAAGTCCGAAGAACTGTGGGAGATATTTTTATCATTAATCAATATACGAGTATTCTCCCTGCAAGGCTCCAGCAGGAAATACAGCATTATCGGCTTGTAATTCTTCTGGTTCCCTCACTTGTTCATTTTTGAGTTTTCAGTTCCTTTTTCAAAAGATTATTGCAGTGATCCATACAAGAAGATACAATAAAATGGCTAATTTTCTGTGCCCTCCTATTGCTTCATTTTAGGATGAAGGATTTACCAAGAGCAGCACCTGAAAGGCACTTGAATATTGGTGCGCTTGACCCCAAGCTGCAATTTGGACTTATTTTATCTGTCCTATTTGCGTGACATTTAACCTGTAAACATGACATTTAATTGAAAAAATAAACCTGAGTCTTTTTGTATTTTCCATTTTGCTTTTTCAGCTAAAAAAGCAAACAAAACCCCCACCAAACCAGAACCAAAAAGCTGGTCATGTGGCGAGAACAAAATAGAGGGGAACAATGCCAAAGCTTAACAAGGATTTTTAAAACAGTCACTTCAGTGTTTTGCTAAATTGCTGTGTCATTTGTAACAACTTTTGCATCCTCAAATTCTTGGAATGGAGCTCCCTTAAAATATGCCACCAATTAAAGAAATACATGCAGACATTCTAGGGAGAGAAAACTAAGAGTATTTTAATGGAAAATATGTAAATAGCTGAACTTTTCTAAACACAGTTCATTTTCAGTGCATAAGCAGAGGGAAAGCTGATGCTGGCGAGTGGCTGCACAGTTTCATAAAATGCAGAGCTGGAGCTCAGTTGTGTGTTTTGGCCATGCTCAGTGCTCCCACCAAGTATTAGGGAATTTAGGGTATATGGTGAACGCAGAACTGAATCACAAATGTGTATTATTATTATTATTTTCATATTGAGCTGTCTCCCTAAGCTGGAGAAGCCTGTTCTAATGAGAAACACGCTCTGTGAAGTTTGGCATTGGTTTTTTCAGTGGAAAAGAAGGATCCCTCAGCTGAAGAGGAGTCTCATACATCCAAATTTCCCTTTGTTTTCACAGAAATCTGGCGTCAATATGGCTTAATTTCTTAGACTTCTCCTTCCTGCAATTGTTTTTCCATGGATTCCTGTGTGAGGCAGGACAGAAACCCAGCCAGGCTGCTGCTTTTTCCCCTGTATAATTATCCCAGCAAGACAGTGGCCCTGCTGACTACCAGACTGTCCGTCCTCCAGCCTGAAAGGAGATCCTGCAGGGAGATTTCAAGGAGGTGGGCATGCAGGTACAGCCTGCACATGGCCTGGACACCACTCTGGGTGCAGCCCCTTCCCACTGGAAAATCCCAGCTCCTCCCAGACTCCACTGGAGAAAGCCCTGGGTGCTGCCCACCCCAGCCACCCTCTGACACCCCTGAGAAGCTCTGCCGACCACCCCAGCTTTCCAGACAACCACGCTGCCATTTAACTGCAGGCCACTGCCAGAAGCAATTCCCAGTTGACAGCTGGTGGTGGTTTTTTTTTTTTTTTTTTTTTGTTTTTGTTTTAAGTATATTTAACTGCAGTGTTTCTTTTTTAAGTCTTGTGTTCCTGATCTGCATTGGCTTGGGATTGGGTAAGTTCATCATCCTGCACTGTGGTGACATATTTTCTGGCAAGAGATGGGAACAGAGTCACCTAAATCCCTGCAAAAGCTGTGGAGAGCAGACTGTTGTCCAAAGGCACCAGCCCAGTGACAAGCAGTGAGTTTTATCTGTGGTACTGGGACCGGGGCCTGTGTTGTTTGCCTTGCACTTTAGGACCCAGTATTACGGAAGGGTTCAGAGGTTTAAACAGGCCTTAGTTTTACACTATTTAGTGTCAGGAAACGAGCCTGCAGGACACCGCTTTACACCTCAGACCTTGGTGATTTTTACTGTTGCTTTTACCCATTCCCTGCAAATTGCTGCCAGTGGAAGATCCCCACCCGAGGCAACGTCAACTGTCCTGCACACACAGAGCTCTGTTTGTCTTTCCTCTCTGCATTATGTCATCTTAAAATAGTAAATATTGAGTTCTCCGGAGGAAGGTGCTTGTTGCAACAGCAAGGCCTTAATTCTCATGCTCAGAGGTATGAGCAACGTTAAAAAGTTCCTTCCCCCAGGCGTTGCTGATGTACCCACCCCACAGGAAACTTTCCAGGTCTAGGTCTGAACCTGGAGGCTGGAGCCAGTCATTAGCCAGCGGGGCCTGGGAGATGGCAGTGTTTTGACATACAGTAATGGATCTTAAATTAGTTGCAGAGCTGCAGAGAACACGTGTCTTTTAATTTACCCAGTCTCTGGAATAATTTCCACATTCCTTCTGGGGTGGAAACATGGTACAGCTCCTCCTCTTCTGGCCTGACAAGCCTGGACTGTAATTTCGGAGAACAATAAGCAAGGAGGTGGGGGCTTCCTTTTTGGGGGAATTGCCTGTGCACTAACCAGGCCTGCCAGCTTTTTAGAATCAAGTAGTGCTCTCTTATTTTGGGATGGTTTAAATAGAAAAAAACCCCAACAACCCAAGGGACAATCAGTGACTGGCAGAGGTAACGCCCAGCTGACAAGTTCAGCATGAGGCGCTGCTGAAACACCCGAGCTGTGACTACCCCAGGAGACTACCCCAGTCTCCTGCCCTCCCTCAGTGATTTGTGGAGGCCTGTCTTTATTTTTTTTAAATATGTGAAAGTCACGTCCTGTGTTTAGTTAAAGCTCACGGCATGTTCTATCCAGACCATGGCTTAAAAAGGGGAAAATATGCAAACTGCTGCTATCACTGGATGGACTCCCAGGAAGCTGAGGTTTTAAGCTGAATTTTTAGCTCATCCTTGAATGGGCCAGATCAGCCCTGCAGAGTGAAGCAGGGCATGAGAAGACAGGGAGATGCAGCCCTGCCCCCCTCCTCTTTCTGAGGGCAGATGCAGTGGCAGTTTTTAGGGGCATTTCTACTAAAAGTTTGCAAAATGGGCTCTTTCCTCAAGTTTGACAAGAGTTTGGAAAAACATAAGGGCCCTTCAAGTTTACATAAACCCCCAAACATACAATAAAACAGCCCTTTCCCCACGTATGCTAGAAGTTAGTAAAATATGGTTCTTTCCTCGTTTGCAGAGAATAAGAGGTGGCAGTTTTCTCAGGCATGCTAAGAGTTAGCAAAACAACGTCTCTTTCCTTAGGTTCACTAGGAGTTATCAAAAGACAACTTTATCCCCAAGACTGCAAGAGTTAAAGAGGGCTCTTCCCAAAGTTTGCTATAAGTTAGAAAAATTAAAAAGGGGGATTTTTCATTAAAGTTTGCAAGAGTAAAAAAAGACTGCTCTCTTCTCAGGTTCCCTAAAAGTTAGGAAAACATGCTTCCCCACGTCCACCAAGAGGAAAAGTGGGCGTTTCTCCTGAATTTCCTAAGAATAAAAGAAGGCACTTTCCCCAAAGCTAAGAGTTAGTAGTAGACTGCTCTTTCCCCAGATTTGCTAAAGTGAAAGGGTTTTTCTTCCGCATTTGTCAAGTTAGTTTTTTCAAGCCCTGTTTTCCACGTTTGCTGCGAGTTAGTGACCAGTCAGCTCTTTCCCCACGTTCGCTAAGAGTTAGCAGAGAGGGGCGGTGCCCTTCGGCTCGGTGTGGCTGTGCGCAGGGCTCTCACCTGGAAGATGAGCACCTTGAAGCGGTCCCGGCGCAGTAGCTGGGCGTGGTGCTGCTCCAGGCGCCGCACCTGGTCGCACTGCCTGTCCAGGCGCTCCCGCACGGCGCGGGTGTGCGCGCACACCTTCCGCGACTTCTCCAGCAGCTTCTCCACCGCCTCGCCCGTGGCGCCGTGGCTGCGGCACAGCTTGCCCAGGTCTCCCTGGATCCCCCGCACCGCCCCTTCCAAGCCCCGCTGCCTCTGCTCCATCTGCCGCTGCTGGCCCTCCACCGCCTCCAGCATGGAGACCAGCTTCTCCAGCAGGGCCAACACGGTCAGCGCGTTCACCTGCCCGCCGACCGCCTCCGCGGCCGGCAGCGGGGGCACCGCGCTGCCTCCCGCCGCCTCCCCCATTGCTGCGCCGGGACAGGACAGGACGGTGCTGCCGCGTCCGCTATTAAGGACTGCGCCTTCCTCCTCCCCCGGGGAGGTTTTGGGCAGAGCCCGGCCCCGGCCCGCCCCGGGCAGCCGCCTGTGACCGCCCCGGGAGCGCGGTGCCTGCCCCCATCCCGCCTTGCGTCCCATTTGGAGCGGCGAGCGGGGAATGCTCGGGCGGACGCGCGCGTTGCCTCCTCGCAAGCATCAGTAGATGGCAGGAGATACCGCGGAATGCGGCCGCGGGTGGGAGGAACGCTCAGAAGGGGCTGGGGAAAGAAAGAGAAGGAGAATGTGTTGGTGGTGATGGTCCGGGAGGGAGATTGTGGGTGTAGACTGGAGTTCAAGCCTGTCGTATAATCTGAAGGCCTTAAACTGATGAGAATAATTAAAAGTGTTTAAATTATTGCTATAATCAATATAACAATTATTACAACAATTGTATATTGATATGCTTTTTAAAAAGTAAATTACTACTATAATAAATATATCAATTATTACATTAATCACATATTAACGTGCTCCAATAATATACAGTAATATAGTACCAGTATATTTATTCTTCTGTTAGCATACTGATGATAATTTGTAATAATTGTCATAATAATTAGCAAACTTACAGAACATTCACACATGGTTAATCAAATCTCTCACAACTCTTTCCACCACGTGAACACTCTATGCAACACCAGACTGGGTTTTGGTTTTTTAAAAAATAATAATGTAAATATTTTTTCCTCCTCGTTGTTATTATTACAGGGCTTTTAAAAATAACTTAGGTAATGACTATTCCATTCCATTATATTCTATTCTAGTCTGTTCTAGTCTAGTTTATTCTATTCTATTCTAGTCTATTCCATTCCATTCTGTATTTTGTTCTATATTCCATTCCATTCAATTCCATTGTTCTTGGGTTTGTTAGTAAAAAATTCCAAATAAAAACCAGTATGGTGTTGCATGGAGTGCTTACTTGGTGGAAAGAGGGCCAGGAGATTGGATTCACTGTTTGGAGGGATGTGGAGGTTAGCTGGGCACTCTGGTTGTCCTGGCTGGATTCTCCAGCATTTCTTCGGTAAGAAAGAGGCTGTTTTGGGGGAATAGTGATAAACTGGGTGTGGTGGCAGAGGCACTGTGTTCCCAAGCACCAAAAGGAGCTATCTGGCATGAAAAAATACTAAGCTGTTTATTCAGAATAGTGCATAATTGTTCCCAGGACTGACCCAAAGCTGTTATCATCAGGGAAAATGTTACAAAGTTTCATGGACTGGGGTGGCTCATCCTGTACTGACGTTCTCAAGCTGTGAGTATCTTTCTGTCTTCTGTCCTTTACATTTGCATGAAAACAGGGCTTCTTGCTGCAGCACAGATGTTTTCAATGCTCCAGTATATAGAATTCTAATATTTGGGTAGCTGAAATATAACATTTTCTAATATTTGGCCAAATATACTTAATGATTTTCCTGCATCCTGTAGATTAAAAGCATCTGTTTGGAGTCCAAATGACCATGACCCCTGCCCTTTGCTTTGTACACGGAAAACAATAAAAACATCTTACCATGAAGAGGAATACAAATTAATGACTGAGGAGTTATGCAAATGAGTTACCCATTTCAAACATTGTGTGCTTGAGCCCCTGAATATTCTGCAATATTACCTTTTTTTGGTCCTTGCTTTGTTTTTTTCCTCGGGCTGCAACTTCAATTCTTCAAATTGTGGGAGCTTGAGAAATGCATTTGTGAGTGAGTTCACTTTGGAAAAAAAAATCACCGAGTCTGCCAGAGCTGTCCACAGGGGAAACTATGCTGAGACTGTAAAATATGCAGGCTGAGAGGGGAGTGGACATATTTTAAAGGCACAACCTAAACAAAACCCTTCTGTTTCCACGAGCTCTCCCTGGCAGCACTGCCTGATACGCCCTTCCCTAGGAAGGACTTGTTTGTGTCTCCAGAGGGCTGCCAGTGTTGATCCCTCTCAGGACAGGATCCTGCCCATCTCACTTCCTCTCTCCCTCCCTTCATTTTGGCTGGGACCATGGAGTCGAGGCGAGGAGGAGGAATTTTTTGCAGAGAGCAGTAGCTCACCTTGTGCTGGCAGGGAGCAACCTGTGTCCATGCCCAGCTACATATCTTTCCTGTGGCAAAATACCTTTTTAATTTTCCAAATTAATTTTTTCTTCGGTCTTGCTGGGCTGTGGCGAAGCCCTGGCCTGGCTGTGGTCCCAGCTGCTGGCCAAGCTGGCTTTCCAGCCCATCTCTGATTTGCACTTTGGAGCTTGGCTTCCCAAGCCTTTTTGCATCAACCTTTTGCTGTACCTGGCACAGATGGATGATGGAGGAGAACGCTGCCCTGTCTATGGAATCTAAAGAAACACTCTTCTGGCTCCTGCTATAAGCCTTCTGCAAAAGTTCGGCAAGTTTTTGAGCGTTTAAAACTCCCAGCTCTGTGTGCATCCTACGGAAAAGCTGTGACAGCCCATGGCAACCAGCACAAAACACGAAGTATGGTTTTCTGGGTAGTCCTCTGACCCAGCAAAGCAAAGCCAGGGACAGCAGCACCGGTGGAGCCACAAGGACCATTGGCACCCATGACAGAGGACTCCTCAGGGTCCCCATGGCTTGTGTTGTCACTATGCTCCCTTCCCAGACTTGCTGCTTGGGCCACCAGCCTTGAGGCAGCACTGTGGGGAAAGGGGGGGTGATGAGAACAGCTAAAACGACGGCCCCAAACTGGTACTTCTCCCAGTCTGCTGCAAAATTCCAGCTGTGGGTTTTGACACCAACTGTCAGCTCTGATTACCTGTCACTTTTGTAACAACACTGTCAGGCTGCTGGGCTGCCAGTGCTTGGAGGAATTGGTGAATTTGTATGCAGGTTTGGGTGTTTTTTTAAATTTTATTGATTAATTTGGCAGAGTAGTGGAGAAGGTTTTTTGCCAAGTTTTGATACAGACTTTACTGGTGAGAAATTTTCTAGAGGAAAACATTTTACATTTATTTAGAAAGAAGAAGCATTAAAGAGATTAAATTTATCAGGGTCATCCGATGTAAGTCAAGAGTTCTTTTCATGTAAAATCAATATTCGTGAATTATACGGACAAAAATTGGAGGTTAACTCACTCATTACTCACGTGGTGCTCAGGATAATAAATGTTTGATGCTGGAGCATTACTGATAATTTATTAGGCATGGAGTAATAGGTAAAACAATATGACAGGAAAGGAAGGAGAAGGGAATTAATAGGGGAGGGAAGAATAGCAGGGACCATACAGGTCATCGTCATTGAATTTCATGTCCAAGGTACCAGTGACTTTAAAGGGATGGTGTGAGGCCGTCTAAGTGCTAAGGTGAAGGGCTGGCTAATGGGAAGAGATGTGGAGGGCGTGGGAGGGGTGCCCAGCATGGGAGGGCTGGTGCCTTGAGGGACTGATGTGGGCTCTGGTCAGACAGGGGAAGAAAGAGAATATGGATGGGACATGGGATGGCAAGAAGTGATGCTGCATCTAATCTAGGGCCAGCAATGTCTGCACCCAGCGAGAGCTGAAGACATGAAATCTGGTTGCCTGTTGCTGAAGGGCTTCTCTGAGGGCTGTTCCTGGGTCAAGGTGTTATTTCCCTTCTGTCAGTCTGCTCCATCTGTTGCAGTGATGTTTGTCATACCATTGGCACCTCTACCGCTCAGCCGGGATTGTTTGACACTGGTCAGAAGCTTCTGGGGAAACGGAGGCTGAACTGGCTAGTTTGTTAAACATGTGTGATGTTTGAGTGAGGTTTATGTTATTAGACTGTGAGACTGACAATGCTAATGGGACTTATTCCAGTGGGAGGCATTTTCCCCTTCCGCACAGACCACTCCTTCCAGTGACACAACCCAGAGACATTAGTCCATCAACCCTTAAAGTTGCCTTTTGATGTTTTTTTAAAAGAAAATTATGTGTCTGAATCAGTCTCACTGGCAGCACCCAGTTTGTGTTGTGCTCTGAAAGCATTAGAGAAGAAATGTAATGGGTTAGAGGAGCAAAAACTGATTTCCGGCATTGTCTTTGGCACCGAGCAGCCGCTGTGGACCAGTACAGCTCAGCCAACCCTGCTGATGGGTGCCAGGAACTGCAGTGCATTGTGGATGGGCTCTCCTTTGGCAGGAGTTACCAGTACTTACATTTTGGGAAAGTATCAGTATCTCAGATGTGTTTTGTGTAGAGGAGAAAGCACTGAGCTGGGGAGGAGAAACCTCTTAGGGCTCCACAGCTCCCAAGGCAAGGGATCCAGCTTGGGAGGCTGCACGCAGCCTGGCAGGTACACGGACTATTTAGCGTGAGGTGAGCAAGGGGAAACCCACCAGCCACGCACAAGGTGGATTGGGATCTGGGCAGCACATGGGCCCTGGGACTCCTGCTGGAAGAGAGGGAGGTTGGAGGAACAGGAGCTGTGGAAGGAGGATGCAGCAGCATCCTCAGCGCACCGAGCCTTTGAAAAGCAGGGAGAGACTGGGTGAGGCAGCTCCAGGAAGACACCACGCCTGCTGCAGCACCGTCCCTGGAATGTGCAGGGGAGCAGGGCACCAGGCCCTCCCTGCAAAGGCTCCGTTTGTCCCACAGCCACCCAGCCTGCTCCCCACAGGAGGGAGCTCCAGCGCCTGCCTCCCAGCTGGCACCTCTGTGCAAACAAGAGTAACTGTCTTTGGAGAGCCAATAGGTGAGAATGGGAAATTTGGAGAGTCGCTGCTGGGAGAAATTTTAATATTTGGGGAAAGAGAGAGATGTGTCTGGCTGACGGGAAATGTATCAGCATAGAAGAGCATGAAACTGCAATTTTACTCTCTTGAGCAAATGGTATCCAGCAGAACTTAATATGCAATGAAGAAATCCACTTCCACTTTATCGGCCGGACTAAATCATGTTGTGCACAGGAGACTTCCTTTTGCTGAGTGCCAAATAGTAATGATTCTGTGCAGACTTGTAGACAAGGGGAAAAAATAAGCCACATAAAAATACCATATGTGCCAGGCATTTTCTGTGTATTTCCTCAGACATTCGAGGAGCACCATAATAAACTACGTGCTTTTTTTTTTTTTTCCCCTTTGAAAAGCAAATTAAGTTTTGTGAAGGGGGAAAAATAGTTACCTTAGCTTCAGATAAAAGAAAATATTTCAGCTGCTCAGTTGGACTTTTCTGCAGCACGGACAAAAGCGAGGTCAGGACACCAGCAGTTACAAATTGAACAGCATATGGCCGGTCAGACTGGACCTGCCAGTGCATTGTATTCCTCCAGCGAATATGTGGGGCACAGAGCAGGAGGAGCAGCTCCATTAAAAAAATGATACAGAGGTGATATTAAAAGGATGTGGAAAATGGCAGGATCTGCAGGATGGGCCATGGTTACCTACAGGGAACAAGCTCTGCTTTTGGAGCAGAGAACCGGCTTCATCCTCAACACCTGCTCCTGCAGCCAAGCCTTTGTGGTGGCTGTGAGGATCTGCAAGGTCACAGGGACCAGGCAACCAGAGTGTCAGGGAAGGGGTTTTGTTGCTTTTGGAAAAAGCCCTTTCCAAATGGAGGATGGGCATTTAGGAAGTGTGATTGAAATGCTCACTGATGTTTTAACTTCCCTCAAAAGTGCTAGGTTCTTTGGAAGAAAATGCTGTTTATTTTCCCCAGTTTCAGATCAGAAGCTATATATGGAAACAGAGATACTTTTCCCTTTCATTTTTGGATATTTCTGAAAAAAGGGGATGTAGTTTTCAGTGAAAGGCAGGCTAACTTGTCTGCTTTTTCTTTCCATCTTCAATAAAAGAGAGTAAAAATTAGAAAGCTTTTAATAATTTGAAGCTGAACCCACATGGATGATTTCTTCTAGGATTCTTTTTATTGCAATATGTTCTCAATGATTTATTGTGTTCTGAAATTTCTCAAGGAACACTTAAGAGAGCAATCTTTTTGGAAAGGACAAAAATGGACTGCTCCTGTGAAGACTTGGCAGAGTGTTCTTGTGTTGCTCTATGGAGATTACTTGAGGTGATGCCTCTTCGTAACAGAGGGGAGAATTTCTAGCAGTAAGTAGGGGATTATGATGAGTATTGTGCTTAAAAGGAATTTTGCCTTTATCTGGAATTTTTATTGTTGCTAAAAAGCTGAAAGAAGAGATTTTCCTACTTTGTAATGAGGTTGTTTGGAATAGGATGATAATGAAATAACATTTAATGGAAGCAAATAGAGTATTAATTATGTGAAAATCAGGTGAATTGAGATCTGTTTTCTGCAGATAATTGGGGAGACTTGAGTCGCTTTCGGTCTGCAGACACACCATCATTCATATCCTTTGAATCTTTTATTTGAGATGAGCTATAATGGACTTGGAGTCTTGAGAGTGTCTTTCCTTCATTGCTGAGGCATCTGTCATGTTGTGCCATGCGACTTCATGTTGTTCAGATGACATGGCAGAAGATAACAGTGCAATGCAAAGCCAAGCGTGATAAATATGACACGGCACGTCCAAAACAATACTTGCTTTTAGTAGATCAGTTATCCTTTAAAAGCTAGTATTTAGGTTTGTCCTTAGATAATTCAATAGCTCCCATCTCTGGTAGGAATGATGTCAACCTGAGTTACTGTTTGTGATGAGCAGCGCTGATGGGACATGATGGCATGAAAAGGATGAAAGTGCAGCAGGCTCTGGGTGCACATCCCAGAGCTCATCGCTGAGTACCTGGTCAGGGCCAGGTTCATGGGGCTAGGCATGACAACAGTGTGAGAAAAAGTCCAACAGGATCTGTCACAGGCCAGCTGGCCTCAGTGACAGCCTCTGCCCACCACAGCACTTTGGGTTTTAATTTATCCTTCTGTAGAGGTCACCAATAGCTCGCCTGTGTTAAGGCAGTGAAAGAAGAAGGAAAGAAAAAGCAGCTTCCCAAATACATGGAAAATTGTGTGGACTGGTTAAATGAGGAACTGAAATGAAATTATTAAAAACCAAAGTTGGATGTAAGTCTTGCCCAGCCAGTTTGTCATGCAAACTGCATTGGTGTGACCTGACAGAGATCCAGGGAGAAGCCAGCCTTAGCCTCCCAGGAGAGATAGCGTCAGAGATCCTCCAAAAAGCGGGGTGCATCCTGGATGTCTACAGTTACTGCCTCTTCACAGAGGAATATTTTGAAAACTGTTTATTCTTATATGTGAAAAGCAGAAATCTAGGCTGGAAGAATCTGGGGTATTTGACAGTATTTTCTCTCTTGTTCTCTCTCTCTCACTTGCACTCTCCCCTTGCTGGCTTTTATATGCCCTATGCATACTGCTGTCTGTTCTTGACAGTAATTATTTGCTGTGATTGAAAACATTTATTAACTTAGTTAAAAAAAAAAAGCATATTTTTCAGAGCCCCTGTTGAGGTTAGAAGAGAAAAAGAAGGTTAAATCAGGTACTGAGCATCCATGGTACACAGTAGTAATAGTTTATTTATTGCTTCACAAGCATTAAGCATTTTTATTCAGAAGTATTGAATAAGTAGAAAGTCATCTACATAGGACACAGCTAAAATGTCAGGCTGCAAATTAGTTTGTTTATGCAGCAAGCACTGAGGATTTCAGCCTTGCTCTCTCGTGTGCTGTCGTGCTCTGGGTTACGGGTGGTGAACCCATGTTCAAACCGCAGCCGTGAGCGGGGTGAACTTGGTTTTTAACCCGAGCACAGTTCACCAAGAGTTATTTACATGCATTGGCTGCAGAACTGAACCTGTAGTGCTGCTCAGGGTTTCACATGACCGCTTGCTGGTGCCCTGCAGCAGCCTGTAACACACCCCAGCGCTGGGAACATCCTCCTCTGCTATGTGAGAGAAGCTCCCATTGCCTCACCCAGTACACCAAGAGGCTGCTGAAGCCCTCAAATGGGTGGATGCATGTCTTAGTTTTATTTTAGCTCATGGATCTTTAACTACTAAAGCCTGACTCTGTCCACAGGCTCCAGGCTGTCTTGCCAGGCTTTCTGGAGATCCCTCAGACCATTCAGGATTGCAGCCACGTAAAGGTTACTCCTGCTGTGAGAAAGGATATTGAAGGGGTTGCACTGGGTGCACTCTGCTACTCTTGATCCTTTGCCAAAGTCCATTTTGTTTTGCAGTGTTGAATGTGTTTGAGCAAGCTTGTGGAAGAATCTTCTGTTCTCTGGGTGGCAGGGAAGCTGGTGGGATAGCCTATCTTCCAGGCTGGCCTCTTGCTGTGCATCAAATCAGCCCTGAGATCTCTGTTTACGCTGCCAACACAAAGATCAATTAGTCCCTGCCATGCGGGGTACCCTGAGGAGCAGCCCAGTGCCCTACAAACTGCTCTGGAACTGCAGAGCATTTCCTGTCTGCCACCAAGGAACTATCAAAGAGGAATGACCTTGTCGCTAGTATGCAGCTGAGATGGATGTGAAGCCATGACCCAGATGTGTAAGACTCTGTCCCATAATTAGTCCTCCAAACCAAGCAGCTGCTGTGCCATTGCTTTTCAACTGACTCTCACCCTGATCTCATACTCATATGTTGCTGCTTCAGTCATTTCACTAAAAATTCTCTTATGTGACGCGTAAATCTGTGGCAACTGTACCTATCCCTGTCTGCACAATGCCAGCTGCAGGCAGGTCCCCAGGTCCCACAGCTTCCCCTGCGAGGGGAGATTCGTCTCTTCTGCTCTTAGAAAGAGAGGACAGGAGGAGCTCAGGGATAGAGTTTTCCTCAGTATAGGATTTTGATTTTTGGTAGTGCAGACCTATCGTAAAGGGACCTCATCCCTCAGAAAAACAACCCAAAACCAACACCAAAGTATTTTCCCCTCTGAATCTTCTGACAGCATTGCAGATTGAAGGGTTTGCTGAAAGAAGGGTTGAGAAAATCAATCTTCATCTGGGAAGGACTTTTTCTTCTAGCCTGCTTGCTCTACAGAATCTCCCTTTCCAGATTCTTCATTGCTTGCCAGGAGCACTAGCCACAAATCCAATACTGAATGGGAGCAAAAAAGGCCATAGAAGGGAAAAGTTGTAATTGAAGAAACCGAACAGCATGTTTTTGCTTTTGGTTTTTTCCTTAGATAAACTCCTTTTTATAAAACCTCTAGGCCCCCAAAAAGAATTTTTTTTTTTTTCCCATTGATATTTTGCTTTAGTAAAGTTTGTCCTAAAAAGTACTCCATTTAGAAGAACAAAACAAGCCTGGCTCCTCACTGCTAAACATGTTTGCCCGACCTCAGAGCTTCACTAATAACTCTGTTTCTTAGCACTAGACATCATAGCAACTATTCTGCAGGGTACTACTACTACAGTGCTACAGTGGGTTGGTCTGTTTGTTTGTTTCAGAGTAATCTCCAGGCATCTGCGGATACCACACTGGGTTAAGGCAAACAAGATGCTTTTAACCTCCATGCACAGATAGAAAAAAGCTGGCTGCTCTAGATTAGCTACATGTAAATCCAAGGACTAATATAAATGGAAATACTGGCTTCTTTAGCTGACTTGTGTTGAAAAATACAATTTAAGGGACTCAGAGAAATATCCTCTTGGACAACACCCAGCTGAATGGGAGGTGTAAGAGAAAAAAAGGGCAAGATAAATTCTGCATTAATCCTTTGTACTCTTTCCATCCTCTCTGTTCCTCGTTTCTTTTTGATGCTGATGAATATTTTGCCCCTGTTTATCATCACAGCAGTCAACAGTTTTGTGCAGTGTGACAGCACGTAATTCAAGGTAGCACAGTCTAAAGAAGCAAGCAGCATTCTTTAAAGCTGTGTATTTTCCCAGATTCCACATTATTGTGCCAGAGAGTAGGTCTGCACCTTCTGTGGCTCTAATGAGCTTTGAGGGGACCAGGCAGACAGAACAGAGTGTCCCTCTCCACCTGAATCCTCTCTACGTCATTTGTCATATCTGCCTTTGTGAGAATGCTGTATCCATGAGAGCTCTCCATCTTGAGATGTAAGAGTGTGGGTGTTAATAAAAGTGAAGTGGTTTAAAAATAATAATAATTTAAAATCCCCTGCTTCTGGCCAAGTTGCACTCAAGGTATGTGCCATAGGGTTGATGCAGGAGGTTTGCAGTGAGTTGGATGATTTGAGATTTGCAGATCCAGATTTAAAAAAAAAAAAAAAAAAAAAAATCAAATTTTCTCCACTTTATACCTTCAGCAAATAATTTCACATCTTCTCCTGTTACTAAGTATGGTAATATTTGAAGAATTAAGAGGTGATCATAGGAACCTATGAAGCAGAAGGTCGTGGGAGGTTAGAGAAGACTTTTGAAGTCCAACTTCCCGAATAATATTCCTCTTGCAAAAATTTGATTGCCTTTTGAATAACCCTGTTGAGAATGCATTTGCTGCTCGTTATCTCTTGGGCTCACATCCTGCCATGGACCGTTCCCCGCCGTCACTCGGAGCTTGATGCTTCTGGACCTGGTTGGCTCCAGCAGTGTCCCAGCTCCAGCTCACCCCCTCTCCTGACATCAGCCTCTTTCCTTCCTTGCCTTCTGCTTTTAAAGGACAGCCAAAGTATTTCAAGGGCTGAAATTCCCGCCTTGCTGAAATTGCTCTCAACTGGATGATTTCCTTTGCCTTACAACTTGTAATTAATTAGGAAAAGGTTAATTCTTCACCTTCTCGTACTTACTCTCCAATATTATTCAGACCATGGTTATTTTCCCATTCTCCCTCTTTCCTGTGTCTCTCCTGCAAGACTGGCTTTTTAGGATTAGTCAGTTTCTGATCCTGACATTTTTGTCTGTTGCCTTGCACATCTCTATTTAACAGCATATTACCGGTGCCACGTCGTGTGAAATCCATGTAATTATTTTTTAGGTTTGAAAGGTTTTTGCTTTTAAAGGGCAAACAACACTTTTCAGCAGTCGTTCGTTTTCAGCAGGTGCATTAAGACACGTGGGAATTTCCAAACACAGTGGGGGGAGGAGTTTCACCATCAGCAGTGTCTAGCTGGTGTCCCTTGACACTTTCTTTGTGGAGGATGATAGTTGTCTGCAGAGGCTTTTCAGCAGCTAATTTTAAGAGCATCTTAAATAAATTGCTCCTTTAGTTACAAAGAGAGAATACCAGATGGGGACAAAATGTCCAAAATCTATTGTGTGTGCCCTTCTAGAAAAATTCAAGATAAGCAGGCAAAGTTTGAGAAAATATGAAGGCCTTTTCCGAAATATTTATTTCTGCATTCAGGGTTTTCTTTTCTCATCAAAAGTATTAATCAAATTTAGCATGATGTGACCAGGTCAGTCTTAGGTGTCACCAAAGGCTATTTGGTGTCCCCAAATTCTGTTGGCTATGTCCAGCAAACTCAGGGGCAGTGATGTGTTCTACTGCAAATCGTAGCCCTGCAGTACTAGTATTATTAATTTCTTTTGTGCCAGGAGCACTGGGGAGTGGTGTAGTGCTGTCAGTAAGTGGTGTTTCCACTAACTGTGGGGGTTCCAGTAACTCACAGGGAGGTGGTGCTGTTTCCAGTGATGTGGGTGGATCTGGATGGTTTGGAAGCTCTGGCAGTGTAACACGGGGTACCTGTGTAATAGGTGACATACAAATACATTCTGCATCCTTTAGACCAACCTTTAATAATCTGCTGTGTAAATCACACAACTCTCCCCCAGCCTTCTAGTCCCTGGAGTCCTCACAAGCGTGAGATAAGGACATGGTCAAGAGGTTCGTTCCCTCTCTTTCTATTTTGATAGGAGAAGGTTGGAAGTACTTCAGCAGTGCTACTGAACTCCTGGTTTTGAGCTTAGTGTTTCTTAGTATTCTGCTTTTTTCTTACTTTATTCAAGTACGAATTTGAGCAACGTCAATATACAGCAATTTTAATACTGAGCAAACACTTACCATTTGTGAAGACATGGGAGAGCGAGAGAGGGAAAACGAGTTCCCCTTGCTATTGCTGCACAAAGCAAGTGGGCCATCCAGTGCTGCATTTGTCCACCCCAAAGTGTCCAGGCTGCCTTTCCCCAGTGTTGATCCATTGGCACTGATGGAAGAGGGCCTGCAGGTGACTGCCAGAAGGCAGCAGCAGTACATGTCCATCGGGCAGCCCTGCTGAGGGACACAGCGTGCTGGGGGACACAACCTTCCTCTGCTATTGACTGCAGCCAGGGGCAAGGAGCTGGGCTGGCTGAACTTGTGCTATGCCCTGGTGTGGGGGGCCCTGTGTTCTTCGTGTGCCTCTGGCACAGCAGCTGTGACTGCCTCAGCAGGCGACGTGTGTTGGGGTGAAGAAATCCGGATCCCTGCGCGAGAAATGGCATTGTTCACTTGCAGCCAGGTGTTTAAGTGCCATTTGGTAGAGCAAATATATTTTAAAATTAGTTTTGAAACAACAGAGGTGTAGATATTGTATTCTTGTCCTCCAAGGATCACTTTTCTCCCAGCTTTGAGGACAGCAGGGCCAACTCTCCAGGCTGTCCTGCAGGCATGCCCCTAGCCCCACCTGCCTCTCTGCACAGCACGTCCTAAATGTCACTCACTCTCTTCTGAAATTACGATTTCACTCTTAGGCATGGGATTGTATTTTGACCTTCAGGCTTCCACCTCCAGCACAAGACTTGTCAGCTTCTGGGACATGGGCTGTAGTCAACTCCAAGCTGAAAGGCTGTCCACTTGTGTTTCGATCTTGTGCCAGGCTGTCCTTTGGGTTAGGCTGGGCTCCAGCAACTGCAGCACGGGCAAACCAAGCGATGGCTGGGGTTTGCAGAGACCATGGGCCTTCAGTGGTGATGAGCAGACTCAGTAAGAGTCCTACACAACCCTGAAAGGCAAGAGAACAAAACCAATCTTCAGGGGGTTAATTTATTAATGTTACTTCCAGCCGGCTTCATTGTTTTCTCACTCTCTTCATGCTGCCTGTGATTTTAATGCTGCCTGCCTGCAGGCTCGGGGAGAATTGCCCAGGAGCAGAGGGGGTGTGAAATAAGGGGGAAAAGGAGAGATCTGAGTCCACCTTGGGTGGTGGAGGGGACAGGGGTCTGTTTGTGTGAATTATGAAAAAGCACTGCAGATAAGCCCAGAGCACGCTCACCCTCGCCCTCCTGGCCATTCCTCCGTGGGGGTTTCCGCTGCAGCAGCCCTTGCGGTGAGCACCAGCGCTGTTTTTAACATCGGTGGGGTCTCTGTCATTGTGACAGTCCCGCATGGGCCCGGCTCCTCCAAATGGCTGGGGCAGGCTGGCTCCCCGCCGGCCCCGCCAGCTACATCAGCCTAATTGGGGCTCCCGGCAGGGCTCTGCTGCGCCGAGCAGCTGCTGCAGCCGGGGCACCCTCGGCAGCACTCGCTGCTCTTAATGACTTTGGTGCTGTTTCATTAATGAGTGAATGGCTGGGATTTCATTTTCCCTCTGTACTGGTTTTCCAGACTCCTTCTTGAGAAAGCAGACCAAATTTAGACAAAAGCGACATTAAGGTTTGCTACATTAAATTGCTTGAATTTTTTTCCTTTTTGTTTTCCTCTAACCCAGGGCAGAGTCTCTGAAGGCATCAAAATTGATACTTTTTGCATATGCAGTGCTGCTGCATTTGAAACTATTTACCCCTATTAACTAACATTGAAGTGTCTTTAAAAGTTGTGCCTATTCTTGATTGAGCATTATCACATATTTCTGGGGAGAATTTAGATTTTGAGAGGGGGTGCATTTTTATGTATCCAAACCCTAATACACACCAACCCCCAGCACCTGAACCACATGTGTTTCTTTGAATGCATTTTCCACAGACTTCTGCAAGGTCTTTTGTGAAGGGAGCAGCAGCCAGAGTCTTGGCTTCATGCACCACAAATGTCAGGAAGTCAATCTAGGGCAGCAAAATATTTCCCTGTTTGGAAAATGGGGACACTTTACTTCCCAGCCCTGGAGAGGCACACACAGCACAGCCACGGGAGGGGTGAACAAACTGCTGAGCTGGGCTGCAGAGCAAGGGCTCGACCTGCAGTCCCAGAGAGCCTGGGGTCTGATGGGATTAGCCTGCTTATCTGCTTTTCTGGCTTTCAGTTAGGATTTAGTTAAGAATTTCCTGCATCTGCATCAGCAAGAAGAAATGGCTGTTCTCAGGATTCGGAAAGGTCAGAAATAGGCCAAAGATATTTAAGCAGAGGGTTGGAGACTTTTGAGGGGTTGGAAATGCATAAGTTGGAGTCAAATTGTAAAAGTAGGTCCTTGGCATAAGGAAAGAAGAAGCTTCTAGCAAGGACTGCCTTGCTGTACCTATGTGGATTTGTAAGCAGCAGGAGACATTCCCACTCCATTTTGTGCCGGCTGTTCGTCCCATGTGACGGCTGTTCGTCCGTCCACACCAACCCTGCAGCAAAGCTCCCTCGGGCTCGGGTGCTCTCAAATCTCAGTGGGTGCATGGATTTTGAGAGACCACCCTCCCTGCGCTGCAAAGCCCAGGGCCCTGACTTTTTCCACCCCATCTGTGCTTTGCCCACCAGCCAGCATCTGGTAGGTGCCTGTCTTGAAGCGTTACTCCTCTGCAGGCAGAAAAAGCCCCTCAGATTAATGGTCTGCCTAAAAGCTAAAGAGAAAAAAAAAGAGAAATAATTTTAAGTATCACATTAAAATGCCACTCCACATCTGAAAGGATCCATTAAAACTTTTATAGAGCTTTTTACATTTGTTTCCCCTCTTTTACGTTTTGTTCTGATTCAGGCACTTCTCTCTTATAATTCTCATTTGTAATAAACATTTTTGCCTCGGTTGGCTCTGCTCTAAGAGGGACTATTTTTGGTGCAGAGGAAAATGTGGCACTTCTGATAGAATAAAGCTTTTCTTTCCAAAATCACCATTTGCAGAGATCCAGCCTGGGCAAGAGCCTTGGGCTAGCCCCACCCCACCCCAGAGGTGTTCCTGCACAATCTATCTTAAAAATGACTTTTTAAAAGGGATTTGGGAAGTGCACCCAGGCTTCACCCTCTGGTTCTTCTCTTTCTTAGAAGGAAAGGTTTCTAAGGTCCAGCAGAAATCCCTGAAAACATTCAAAGCCAGGCTGGACTGGCCTCTGAGGAATCTGGTCTAGTTGAAGAAGTTCCTGCTCACTGCAGGAGGTTCAACTGGATGACCTTTAAAAGGTCCCTTCCAACTCAAACCTTTCTGTGACTCTATGATTGGGCTAATTGGGCAGATGGCTCCCTCTTCCTCAGGACTGTGGGTGAAAAAATAGAGCTTTCACCTGTTTAGCCTTTGTAATTACTTCTGAAAATATTTTAATTCCTAAGTGTTAGCGGGGTATTGACTCTAGAGGCTCTGCTGTGTGCAGAGGACCTGGGAGCTGCAGGATGTGTCCTGCACCCTGCCCAGCCCATTCCCTCCATCTGGGATGGGGACCTGCTCACCATCCCATCTGCCTGCCCAGGGAGTGAGCAGCCTCCCCTGAGTGAAACCTGCTCCTCATGGAACATGAGGAACTGGTGATGTCAGCTGGTTCCTTGGAAAATAACTTTAGGGCCTCAAATTTAGATTAGACTCAAGTGTCCCAACAGGGAAAAGCCAGCGCCTTACCTGGTTAGTCATGAGCAACGCAAGGGAGCATGTTGTGTCTTATATTGCCATTTCCTTGCCTCCTTCTCACGTGTTCATGACATTGCAGATCCTGCCAGATGAAATCCCAGTCCTTGCTTGCCTGTGCTTCCTGACTGAGGGATTTGACAGTGTATTATTTAATCCTTTGTCTTGTCTCTAGTCCACTGTCCACATACCCCTTAGATGGATATGCAGTTTTGAAAGTTAAATGCTTCAAACAAAGCATCTCAGTGCACTGGGAATGGTGTGGCCACCCTGACAGGCATTTCTCAGGAGCAATGGGGGTTTAACATGAGCATTGCCATGCTCCTCGCAGGGCTCCTCTTCTCTCTGTACTGCCTTGTTGCTGTTCCTGCTGCTCAGGCTTTCCTGCCCTTCCTCTGGCTGCTTGGCATCAGCACACCTAAGCATTGCAAACCGAGGGCCGACTTCAGGAATGCAAATAATGTTCCCTGTGCATCCAAACCATGTCTCTAAAAACCTTTTCGTCTTGTTCCTTGTTGCCCTGGAGGATAATTACTTCAAAGAGCAGCCCTGTTGCCTGGTATTTCAGTTTATCTCATTACCATTGTGTTTGCCAAGCCAGCCAGCTTTGCCAAAAACAGAATCAAGGTTGTTGGCAGTGCTGGCTGGCTCGCATCTTCACCCTCTCTGCTGGTGGAGATGCTAATTTCCCCTTGATTGCAAACCCTGCATTCATCTTTTGTGAATAAGCCGTGCCTACAGTCACGGCATAATGGCTTTAAAAACCTGGGCTCGAGCCTGCGAGCCCCTCTGTTAGGGCCGTCAAAGGCAGGGCTAATGGATGCTGTTAGATTATTTACTTGCCACTTTTTTGGCCCAGGGTGGCAGCTGGCTGGCTCCCACAGCTGGCAAAGGGCAGGCAGGAGCACGGTGGAGAGCTGCTTGGCAAGCAGAGTGCCGAGGGGAGGAGCTGGAGGGGGTACAGCAATGCGGATGGATGGATGGATGGATGGATGGATGGATGGATGGATGGATGGATGGATGGATGGATGGATGGATGGATGGATGGATGGACAGTGGGTGGGCGCAGGGATGCACGCACCACTCAAATGTCATTTGTCACAGCAGGGTCTGGTCGCAAGAATAGAGGTGAGAGCTCACAGCTTCTGGCTCTAGGGGCTTCCCTGGGCTTCAGGAAGACTAGAACAGCCTCAGGACACCCTCAGGGTGGTTTTAATACAATCTGATTTCTCTCTCGTCATCTTGAATTGACTGCAACAAACTGTGTGTAAATTTTTTAAAAGTCTCTGGTGCAAAATGCTGAGCTGACAATAGTGTAGCACAGCCTGAACAGCTCGTGTTCATGCTGTCTTGGGCTGGCATTGCCAACATGATCAGAATGGGACAGCAAGCTTTGGGTTACTGCTTAAAGTCTGTTTAATGACTGAGGATTATTTTGTTGTTTCTAAGATCCCTAAAATAAGACACGCACCCCCTCCCCCAAAAAACCAAAAAACCCCAAAAAAACAAAAAAGGGAAAAGAAAAGAAAAAAGAAAATTAGCGAATCCTGGATCTGTTAACGCAGGTATGAGCAGCACTTGCAGGGATGGGTGACATGGGGTGGACAGCCACATCCCTGGGCTTTACATTCGTGTTTAGGATAAACCTGCCCCAAGCGATGCTCTGGCTGTTGCTAAGCAACAAGTGATGCTTGCTATAGCCAATATTGCCCTCTTAAAGGTATGTTTGCAAGGAGCAATCTGCTGTGTGCATGAAATTAATTTGCAGATGTATGGATTTGTATTAGTTAGTGGCAATAAACTTTGGCAATGCTTCAGTGTGGTGTTAAAATGGAATACAATGTGGCATGAAGATATTTGTGCAGCAAAACCATTAAGCCCTCCCCTTTAATTAATTGGAACTTAAAGCTGGGATATCTTACTCACCAAAATAAATTAACAGTAAATCAGGTTACAGAATAAATTAACAAATTAAATTGGGTTAGTTGGAAAGTTTAAAAAGGAGGAGCATCTGTGAGCTGCTTGCATTACAAATACAGTTACAGTCTTGAGCTGGAAGGGAAGGCTCACATAGAAACGTGTGACTGTCCCAGTACTGTTTGATTTCCAGTCTTTATCAGCAAAAGACCGCTCTAAACATGGATTAAAGCTCAGTTAAGGTATAACAGCGACCAAAGTCAAAGCACCCACACCAGGAAAGGCTTTTGGCTGCTTGTCTTCTTCTGGTTTTGTGAATAGTTGCCAGAGGTTTGCAGAGAATAGAGCTCTTTTCACAGGCCATCACAAAATCCCTTTTTCATTTTCTTAAGCTTCTTTTCCTTCACTTGCTTTTCCCTACCAGCCAGCACTTCTCTTTATCTCCGGTGCCTGAAGAAGATGCTCCCAGCCCTTGCCTGCTCCCCAGGGACATACCCCTAGCCCTCCTGTAGACGCAGTGGCTCTTTCACCCCTTACTAGCGTGGTGACTTTGGACACACACAGAGCCATTTGCAAGGCCTGGGCTGAGGTGCTGCTGGCTCTCAGGGTCTCCAGGATGCACTGGCATGATGGTCTCGCCATGCCACAGAACTTCCCTGAGCTCCTTCAGTCACCGTGGGCTCATTCTGCTGCCATGGCAAGGCTGAGGAAACTTTCATCTGACAGCAGCAGTGAGAAGGGGAAGCGTGGCAAGGTATTTTAACTGTATTACTTTCAGGTGGTTGCTACATCTTTTCTAATTAAAATAAAATCATCTTAGGACTCCTGAAATGAATATTTGGTATAATAGATTCAGAAAGTGATGAAAATGTTTTCATTAAATAGTGAGAGAGGGAGAGAGACCCTGCAAGGCACAGCATTTTATCTCAACTCTCTAATAACATTAATAAACTCTTTAATCTTTGTCACGTTTATGACTTAATGGCAATCCTTAAAGACATGACAGACAAGTTAGAGCTGCCAGGTTCCTTTAACCTATAAGCACTCATATTCTTCGCAGGCTTTTGATTAAGTGGAAAATTCCTCTGCAACGGGCTTTATTCTCCTTGTAACTCTGTGCTCTGCGGTCGTGTGAGCGGTGGAGGATGCTCAGCCATGGATGGGAGCTGGTCGTACTGTGGGATGGGGGTGGCCTCTCCCTGTTCCACGGCCAGGAGCCAGGTGAGTGCTGGGGTTACATGGTGTCAGCCCTGGTGTGACCAGTCCTGGCTGTTTCCCATCTCCCCCCCAGGTACTGACCTGGCCCTGCTGAGGGCTTTGCTCCGTCCATCACCTGGGGCACTTGGGCTCTCCTTTCCATGAAAACCGTGCTTAGAGGGATTGATGGCCAGCTGGGTGTTGGATTCGCCACTCCCTTTGGGTACAGAGCACTAAGGATCCCCGCCCCTGTACCTTTGCTCACACACACGTGGGGCTGGGCTTTCGGACAGGTAACATTTGCTAAGGAACAGCATTAAGGGAGTGTCTCTTGGTTGCAAGCTCAACACTTCAGTTGTGGATGCTGAGAGCTGCCAAGCTCCGACTTTGCCCTGCCCCAGTGTGCCAGTCTGTGATCTAAAGAAGCAGATATCCAGGGGGAAAATAGTATGGGTCATATAATTAGGGGCCTGCACAACAAGACAGGCACAGCTGGGGACTGACTCCAGCCTTGGGATTTTCTTTTTTTTTTTCCCCCCCAGCAATCTGGCATTTTCTAACCATCAAGTTCCTGACTATAAAAGCTAATTAATATTCCTTTAATGTAATGTTTTTGCATTTAGTCTCCTTTATTTATTTTGTTTTGGTTTGTTAATGTTACATGAAAGCGTGGCCTTTTCTCCTCTGTTGCTGGGGTTTGGACCCAGAAGATCCATTTCTGCAGCTGCCACCCCACTGTTCCCAGCTGGAAAGAGAAGGATGCTCCGGTGGCGGGGTGAGTGCAGAAAGGGGTCGAAAGTGGCAGCTAGGTCCCCTTTGGTCCCCCCCTTGGTCCTGCCTTGGTCCTTGGGGGCCCTGCACCCTTGGGAGGGCTGTGGCAGCTGCATCTCTTCCCCTGAGGCACCTGCTGTGCCCAAAGCCGAAGACCTTCACATGGTGCAGGTGGAATTTCATTCAGATTGGGTTCAGTGTTACCTGCTGCACACAAAAGTACCAGCTTGGTAAATTCACTCTTGTAAATGATAAGCTGAAGCCTCTTTTGTTGTTTCTCAATCATATGCCAGCAATAAAATGAAAAATCACCATTAACCCTCTCTTTTATTTGCATAATTTTGATGCTGTCAAAAAAAAAAAAAAAAAA
>VZRN01000259.1:423322-435563 GCA_013397935.1 Dasyornis broadbenti
CATGCCTCTCTGTTTTTAACAGCCCTCCTGCTGTGACAAAACTGTTAATTAAACTGAAACTAAAATAAATTTAGCCCACCTAATATGACAAGCATTTGAAGGCAAAGCATCAGCCAAAGGGCTGGCAGGGTAGAAGCTGCTGTGCCTGTTCCTTCTGCCCCTCCTGTCCCCCTGCTCCTCCTGTAAGCAGGAGGAGCAGGGGGACAGGATCTAGCAGAGGCTGCATTGGTGGCATTGTCAGGGTGCAGCATCCTAGGTGCCGTGTGCATGTGGGGCAAAAAAAAGAAATTTTTGGCTTCCACGTCAGACAGAGCACAGTGTAAGAGGCTGTATCAGCCAGGCTNATTAATAATAATTTTAAATTACTCTTAAAAATGTGTAATGGCCTTGTGTTTCTCCATCTCCCTTCAAGTTCAGCTGAGGTTGTTGATTATTCTGGAAAAGCCCCACCAGCAGCACTAGGCACCCTCAGCTTGCTTTACAAACCTGTGGGGGCTGTAGATGCCTTGCAACCAGAGCTGCAGCCTGGCCAGGCACCCATAAATTAAAGAGAGGGCCAGGCTGGCCAAGGCACGGCGCTGGCTTTGATGTGCAGTAATGAACCTTGCTTTTAATTCGGGGTTGTAACTTCCATGCCGACGCAAAACTGGGAGCTGCGGAAAAGCTGCATGCATAATCAGGGGTGAAAGCAAGGATGCGGCGTGCGGTGTGTCTGATGTTGGATGAGAGGCAAGATAGCCTTTAATCATTTTGTTTTCAAAGAAGCTTTAGAGAGCTCTTTGAAGATGAGGCTTTTTTGAGAGCTGCTTCTGGAAAATAGAAGACAGCGAGACATGGCACCCACGTCCACCCGCCCGCTCGGTTAACCTGTGCAAGGGACACACCTGGGCATCCCTGCCACCAGCACGGGAACCTCACGGCTGGCACTCAGAGAACCTCTGCAGAGCCAGAGCTGCCCCTGCTGGTGACACCCGGATGGAGGAGGAACTGCCCCAGTGTCTTTGCTGTTGAGGTGATCCCAATTCCTCAGCAAGCAGGGGAAGGCAAGCAGTTAGAATTGGGTGTCCAGCCTCCCTTCATTAATTATAATATTTTTGTAATGATAATGTTCTGTAAATCATGTCTTATTATCTTTGGATGAAAGGGAATGATAATGAACATCTGAATCAGGCTTTATGTGAAGAAGCATCATGGTGGTGAGGAGTGGGGCTGTGCCTGTCCTGTAATGCAGCATTTGTGTTTGGGAAAGGTGAGGTGTGCGTCACACACCCCTCCACAACGCCCCGCTCCTACTATCAGTCAGGGTGGTGGCTGCAGATGAATTCCTTATGGGCTGGGATCCAGCACAGCATCTGAAGGCACAAAGGTATTGAACATCATCTGACCATCCCAGGCTGGGGAGGGTGAGGAGCTCTGCCAGTAGCACGCCTGGCTTTATTTTGAGGACTGAGGTCAGGATGCTGTTGTGTTAAATGCATCAGATACGAAATAAGGACAGTTTCTTGCTCCAGAAATGTTACAGGCTGTTCCTCAGGGAATGGGTGTGCCAATAGTCCTGTTTTCACCTTTTGCACCTTTTGCTGTGGCTTGAGGTAAAACAACCGCCAGGCCAGCAAGTGACTGCAGGCTGTTGGGTGCTATGCATTGCCCCAAAGCAATCACACTGGGTGGGTATTACTGGTCTTGTCAGTGCTTTTTGTATATTTAATGTCTGGTTTTTAAAGTAGGTGGGTGCTGGTAGTTGAGGTTATTTACAGTTGCCATAGTGCCATGACAAAAAAGGCCAGGAAACAGCAAAAATAGATGAATTACTGCCCTGCACCCAGAATGAGTCCATCTCCATGGGCATCATAAGGGACCTTGGTCATGCTGCTGTAAGCGTGCACTGAGAAGAGGATGAATAGCAATATATTTTCACCCCTCTGTGTGACTCCAGGTGAAGGAGCTGGGCTGTGCCTTGGTGCACAGCACAGTCCCCATGGCCATAGCTATGCCTGGCCAGCTCCTTATGTGCCCAGGCCACCTCCCTGAATCTTCTGTTAAACCACACAGAGATTGCCACATCTTGAGTTCTGGCCAGCACAGGGATCTAACAAACGCACTTTCCAGACTCTTCAGAAAAGGAAAAATCCACATCTGCAAATTTGCTGCTGCATTTTGTAGTTTCTGCAGATGTCTTTGGTAGAAATCTCCGTTCCTGTATGTACAACCCCAAGACAGTTATTGTCAGACTGTGTGCCCATGCCAGCATGTTGAAGGTTAAATTTGAAAGACGTAAAGAGGTGGAACCTGCCCCCTGTGTGTCAAAATGAAAATCCCTTTCCCCTCTCTGCCCTCCTGTCTGCAGCAGGTACTTAAACACTGGCCTTGTTGGGGAGGTGTGAGGCTTTGTGACAGACGCTGCAGCTGGGGATGCAGCTAATGACACCTGGCAAGCGCAGGCTGCTTGGGGATTAAATGTGCTATTGCTTGGTAAAAGCAAGGCTCATAATGTAGGGAAGTTTGGAGACAGTGTGTCGGACTCCTATTTTCACTCCTAAGTGATGCTGTGCTATTTTTGTCCAGGCCAAACCTTGCCTTTTTAAATTAGGTTTATTGCTATAGCTACATGGCGATGTGTATGTGCTAACGTTTGATTTTTGTATCTAATGTAAGCGACCGAAATAAACAATCCCGACCTGATAGTCCCAGTGGGGGGGACTGACATTTGGAATCCGCTCAAAATACACGTTTCTGACACTTGTTAAGAGTCCAACACTTCGCTCAGGAAGCACAAAGCTTAGGAGGGTGTCTGCAGGGTAGAACTGCGCTTGCCTCCTTCAGCTTAATCCTCACTCTGCTGCCGAAGTGCTCCCCAGAGGTGCTCGCTGCCATCGTTGTGTGAGTGTAGCGACGGAGGGGTCTGAGGAGCGACACTGTGATGCCACCTGAGCAGGAATCACCAGAGCTTGCAAAGTCTCCCTAGAGGGGAATCCTGTACCACCAAACCTGTAGAGTGCAGCGCTGCTGCGCCTGGGCTGCGCTCCTTGCCAGACCATTGCTGATGAGCCTGAGTTAGGACACAAAACCAGCAAGGACTGGGACAGAGAGGAGTATTTTACAATGGGTTTGAGCACGGAAACATCTCTGTGGTCCAGCCAGCCAGGATCAAGCCTGCTCACTGCCTCTCTGCTGAGCACTCCTGCCCCACTCTATCACTCTTCCAATCTGAAACAAGGCTCCAAGAGCTGGGAAGAGGGCTGAGGAACAGCCCCCTCTCCATCTGCCTTGGCCCAGCCTATGCCTCCAGGGAGCAGAAGGCCCCTGCAGGGCCAGCACCCCAGTGCCAGAGAGTTGCCCTGTACCACCATCTGCCCCTCTGCCTGTGCAAGCACCACACTCCCACTCCCATCAATCAGCACAGACCAGGTGTCTGGAAGCATCTCTTGCCAATCACCTTTTATTACCTTTAAAAAGCCAAGAAACCCAGAACAAGACAAAAACTGAGACCGTGTGAACATCATGCAATGGATTCATTTTAAAGCAGGCTGGGGTAGGGAGGGGAAGACCAAAAGTCGTGTTAGAGTAGAAGTATCGCTGCACCCATGTCTGAAGGCCAGACAGGGTGGGCTGCCACTGGTGGCATTGGTGGCGACTGTTGTGAGTGACCAGACGGATGCTGAAGCAGGAAATGGAAACACACTCATGAGACATCATCCCAGGTAACCCCAGGTCTGACTCTGACATGGTGATGACAGTGAGAAATACTCCTAACTCTTGTCTTGGGTACGTTCTGCCTGGGCAAAGTCTCTTTGGAGACAAGCAGCATAGTGGCTGCTGTTCCAGGGGCTCTTGTTCAGTTCTGCTACTCAGTGGGACTAGAGCTGGGGCACTCCATTAGTGGAGTGGATGTTATCCAGCAGCAGTGACGTTACCGCACTCTGCCCTTCAGTCTCACTCTGCCGTCTTCAAAATTCATAGCACAAACTAGAGCAGAATTGCCTTCTCGAAAGGATGTGTTTTGGAGAGTTTCAGCTATCACGGAAATAACTTTGCATCTTGTCCATCATGTGGATGTGACAAAACACATGCTCTTATTTTCCTGAGGTATAGCCAACATTTGGGTTCATTACATTTAATGGAGTAGGGTCACCCATAAAGTTATTCATAAGGTATTTTCTGAGTGGTTTTCACCTTCTCTTTGAAAAAATAAATTATATCCGCATGTTCACGAGGTACAAATGGGACTGGCATTTCAGCTGTTATTATGTTATTAACTTTTTTAACCTAATAATTTTCAATCAAGAGTGAGAAGCAATTTTCACTCACTCCAGTGACCAGAGTTGGAGATTCTGCAAAGTGTTCTCATAGGGTTCACCTTGACAGACACCTAATTCCATCCCAAATGGAAACATTACCCCTGACACTCTCACTGCGGTTACCGAGAATTTCCATTTCCCCTTCGGTTAGGATTTAATTTAGAAGGCAAAGACTTCCTAAGCTATGGGAGAGTAAAGATAGATGGTATGGGAGAAGAAGGCTGATGACATGTAGTTGACTCCGGATCTGAAATATTTTATCCCTCCTCAATGTAGGTTAAATTATTCTTCACCTTTCCCACATCCATAATTGTCGCTGATCTTGGACCAACTCAAAACCCTACTACTGAGTTCAGTAGACTCAAAATTGCCACTAGAACTGGAAAAAGAAAAAAAAAAGATTTTGTTAGTGTCCATATACAAAATCCCAAGACTATACACAAGCTATGAGATACAGCAAATTTAAGAAAGGCAATTTTTTTCTCATCACTGAGTATTTATTATATATAACAAATACATGAAAAAGAAAAAACTATATTGTGTGATATAAATAGTTTATTTACATTACAGAAAAACATCAAGACAATGTATACTATTTCAAATATATCCATACATAATCAAATATAGCTGTAGTACATGTTCTCATTGGTGTAGATTACCACAAATGCAAGGCAACATGTGTAGATCTTGTCTTAATCTTTTGTCTATAATACTGTATTTTGTAGTCCAAGCTCTCTGCAGTTAGTTTTGCCATTGTGGAAACATGCGCTCTTTAAATTAACCTTGTCGATGCTCTTGTCGTGTTGTCTGAACTGTAGTGCCCTGTGTTTTGCTTCTGTCTGTGGATTCTGTTGCTCCTGGGACATTTCCTGGAAAAGAGAGTTGTGAGAATACATGGCTCTTAGCAACACATCTGCTCAAGAGGTGGCTGGGGCAGCAGGGACATGAGGGTGAGTGGGGCATCCTCCAGCCCTCAGCGTGATTCCTCCTCAGTGAAATGAAATGGGCTGGCTAATGGCAATGGCACCACAAAAAAAAGCCACCACAACGCCCCAAAAAACATACTGTGAACAAAATTCAGATTCCTGAACAATGGCCACTCTTGCTGCATTGCAATGGTTCCAACTGCACAGCGTGGCTCAGCTTTAAACAATGGGTTTATTTTCAGCGAGGTGCAGGTGGAAGGTCTAGGATGGTCTCATGCTCACCTGGTCAGCATCCCAAGTCTGTGAAGTGTTTGCAAAGTGGCTGCAGGGGCTGCTTTCCGAGTGTCCCTAGGTGTCTGCAGTCCCTGTGAGTCTCCATGGAAATGCTCCATGCTCAGCCCATGAGCAAACAGCTCCTTTACTTACAGGTGCCTGCACCATGCCACGGCAGCGTAGCTTAGTGTGGAAAGCAATTGTGCTGGAAAGCCCCAAATCTGATATTCCTTTGGACAGCTATGGAGGCAAACCCCTCCTGCCTCAGGGCCTCCAGTGCTCCTAAGCAAGGGCACATCCCAACCTTTCCCAGCAGCAGCACCAGCTGTGGGGATGCTACATTTCCCCCTAAAGGAAAGCATATGGCGTGTTTCTGGTTCCCTCCCATGGAAAGGCACCCTCAGGCAGAAAGCATGGAGAAGTTTAAACCTAAGTGGAGGCCACAGGAAGTTCTAAGCAGCTGAAAGCCAAGGGTAGTTATGATAGAAACTGTGGGCAGCTGCACAAGAGAGACTGAAACACTCTTTTGGAAGTGCCATGAGAAGAGGCCCCACAGTACTCCAGACCATATTGACATGGAAAAATGTTCCCTTTGTATGGGGATGACTTGTTTTACTGTTACAGGAGGGCTTTCAGCAGCACCTTGTGAAACCCTGTGAGTTACACACCAGAGAGAGCCCACCCTCTGAGTGCAGTGGGAACTCAAACCACTTGCCTGCAGCTCTGTGTCAAGTAACTAAGAGCAGAAACAGAGTGAAATACATTTTTACTGACCCCTTAAAATAAAAAGGGTCATTTTTCCCTCCCCTGTTGAATGGGAGTGATGTTATAGTTTTGTGATGTCAACTGAAAGGCTAAACAAGAGCATAAGAACTTAGGAAGCATTTTAAAAAATGCTGGAATACAATTATATAAGTGTCTAGCAAAATATGGGTCAGACTGTCCTGACTTGCCTCACTTTTAAGCCACCAGGACCACCCCCTCATGAGAAGCTGTATGGCTGTGGGCTATATTTTGCCTCGTTCCTTCCTGGGAAGCAGTGAAGTAGGCTGCTATCATTACTCCAGGAAAAGCCAGCCTGCGTCTCCTGCACTCTCAGGGGTCATGGCACAGCTTTCATCATGGAACTAAGGCAGGTCTGCAATCTCATGACAAACTCATTATTCACTGCTAGATCCTTAAAAAGGCGATCAAACTTTGGGAGTGAGTCAGGGAGCTGTTGTTAGCAAACACAGGGCTGATTCACTGCCTGGTGTCATGTGCACACCGAGAGCCTCCCTGCCCGCTGTCCCCGCGCGGCCTCTCCTGCCTGTTTGGCCAGGGATGCAGAGCAGGACCTCGCAGAGCCTCCAGCATCAGGATTTACAGCCCTGCTTTGCCCCAGCGCTCAGCCATGCCAAGCAGGTTGGGGACCCAGGGTGCTGTGGGCATGACCAGACTGATTTTCTACAAAACATGGAGGAACCAGGTTGCTGGGGGATGATCAGGATGGTCAGAAATCCCAGGGGATGCAGCCGTGCATGGTGGATACCAACTGGTCCAGGTGGAAGCAAGGAGATGAACACCTTACAGGCACTTTCCCCAAACCAACACTGACAGCATCTACACAGTCGCTTACTTCAAGGTTGAGAGAAATCAATTCAAATATAAAGATTACTCCAACTAAGATGATGAAAAGCATCTTTAAACAGAAAATGCCCATGTTTTAATTGTATATTACCAATGGCTGGGAGCTTGGGAAGGCTCCAGGGCCAAGCACCAACACAACTGCTTACGTGCAATGCTACTGCATTTACAGGTGGGTTGTGTCTGAAGTGCAGCAGGGTTTCTTAAGGAGGGAATTGGCATTTAACCAGCTTTTTAGATTTAATCATCTGCTAAAACTGAGTGATAGGTTCTCCTTGGTCCTTAACTCTTTAATCAAAAGTCCTTTGTAGTGCACTGTGTGGGGGATGCGTTCATTTATGAACACAGCAGTTACATCGATGTAAACCAGGAACTGGAGCACAGGCTGCCCTCCCTCCCTCCGCTGAAGCTTTGCTTGCAAGCTTGAGTTACTCACAATGTGATTCATAGCAGGTAAAACACGTTATGCATTCATTTTTAATCAAGTTATTTCTTCACATAAATAAGCTGCTGTGACTAAACATTAGGGAAGCACTAAAAATGCAAAGCTGTAAAGAAAACTGCTGAGAATCATTATGACACTAGGCCATATCTATATTATTTGCCATCCTCCTTCACTTTTATCACTGCTTCTTTTTTTTGCCTTATCTCTAAGCCAAAAGTCCTTGTGCAGACTGTGCCTTGCTCTTTTACCTCTTGGCCTCTGGTTCCCTACTCCTCCATCCCAGAAGCTTATTCCCATTGCTGGCATTGGTGATGAGTAGCCAAGCAGCCAACTGTTCCAGAAACTGAGTCACTTAAACCTCAAACATCATTTCTGCTGGTTGCATTTTCAGCTGAGTCCATCCTCTGACTGTGTTGGTTGTGTGGCTACAGAAAGGCTGATGGTGGCAACAGAGCCACCAATTGGAGGACTAAGTGCCAGGGAGGCCAAGGAAGGGGCAGTGGCAAACCTCAGTTGTCAGCAGCCCATTTATTCAGATTAAAGTGTCTGTGCAACAACTGCCCTAAAAATTCCCAGGACTTGCTCAGAGCCTTCCAGCCATGGAGGACACCCCTGTAGATTTGCACCACTGTACAGGTAAGATTTTAAGAGCAACAACAGTAATGATGGCTGGAAGATTACAATGGTAGTTTTGTGTGGCTCAAATGGACACAGTGCACTAAACTCACTTGATAAATGAATCAGGTGAAGTTGCACTGAAATGAGCAGCAAAGAATTTGGCTGCAGTGCCCTCTGAGTTAAGCTTCCCTTCTTTCTCCCAGGAACCTGGCAAGGTGGTTTCAGGACTTTGAAGAATTCAGGGTGTGGAGTTCAAACCAGTACAGTCAGGTTCTCCAAAGCAGACAACTTCAAAAACTCAATTGCTTATGCATATGCTGCCACAATACTCTCTTGTCATGTGGATTTCTCTTAAGCCACTTAAGAGCACACTTTTGCAAATGTATCTCAAATCATTATGCTGGGATGGAGGATGCTCTGCAGTAATTACATGCATTACAGAAAAAAGTCAAAAGATCATAAATTGACTTGGTTACAAAGCGTGGGGGAAAAAGTACTGCCTCTGTATGAAAACAGTGTGATGGGTAATTTGCATTACAGTACCAGATCATTCAGAGCTCACTGTCTTCATTCTTCACTATAAAGTACTTTGCTCACTGCATCAAGGTGACAAAACTAGAATCACTTGACAAAACAATACACATTTGTTCCATTATCAGTTACTACACCACCTTCTTTCTGTCACTACACACAATATTTTAGGTTGTTTGAACTACCTGGGTGAATACTACCTCCTGTAATCTACTGCCTCATTTGGTAGTTGCCATTCAGGTGATGAACTCAGACTGGCCAAAAAAGGTTTTGTTTTATGCCTTTAGGCCAGAGAAGGATTTATGAATTTTTTTTTTTTTTGTCTTTTCCAGAAACAAATGCTCTACACTTGTCTTCGTGCCAGGTAGTGCAACATAGGGATTGAAATAAACTAGAGATTTTATTTTGTACGGAGGTATGATAGCTGGCATTTTTATTTTAAAAAGAAATTTATTCTTAAATAATTTAAGTAAATCAGTGTAGCTAGCTGAATTAATTTAACCTTGTGATTTCTCAGAGCAGCCTGTAGATGTTTGACATTCACAATTTACCCCAAGCCCTCCCAGAGAGAGTAACACAGTCCAGCAGGGGAGTAGAGGAACACATGGAGAGGAAGGATTGCATTTACCCCTCTCATTCTGAACTGCCTGGGGCTTTTTCCATTCACACAACCCCCTCCTCCTCATTAAAGAAAAGACCCCAAGTACATCATATATGACTTGGTGTGCTACCATCTAGGGAGGACCCTAAAACATGTGCAGTGCCTTTGAACATGCACTCAAGCCTAATGAAATCATTTAATCAACGGGGTTGCAAACAGGCTTAAAAGTTTGTATGCTTTGCCTGATTAGGACTAAGGGAATGGGCCCTTAAGGAAACCAGATGGAGATATGATTAGTTTTATTAAGTGTTGATCCAGCTGCTGTATTTATATTCCCCTTATTTATATGAACAATATTTGTCCAAGCATCTGAATACAAAATAGAGAACTTCACTTGCTGTAGGCACCGTTGCTACCTAAGTTTGATTAAGACAGAAGTAAAAATTCAGTCATAATAATGAAGGAGCACTGGCTGGCTGGACCAGATGATATCTTCTGTTTGTTGGTGAATTAAATAGCATTTGTTATCAGTAGTGTCACTGCAGAAATCGGTATAATCAGTAAACATTGCAGGAAAAACAAAAGTCTTTTCTCTTTCTACTGTAAAGTACCAGAGATACTGACCTTGTAATACAGAGGACTACAACACAGATGATAGCAATCTGGATGGTTCCAATCACAGCTGCTATTAAGACATACTGAAATCGTACTGGACCTGGAACCACATATAAAACGCTGTAGTCCTTTTTTTCACAGTGTTGTCCAGTATAGCCGGCATCACATCTGAAACAAATATTTTTTTCTCGTTATACCCACTGCTTTCAAAGAATGCTGGAAAAATTGTAACTGGAAAAAAAAAAAAAAATAGTGGCTGAAGCATAAGCTTATGTGGGTTTTGTTGCAGAATGGATTCCCACAGAGAACCAGTGCGTGCTCAACCTCTCAGAGGGAAGACTTCAGGTCCTCAGTGTCACCAATGTCTGTGAGAGTGAACAACACTGTGAGAGTGCCAGGAGGTGCCCAGGGGACTGAGACATAACTGGCTTCAAGTGGTACTACTTGCCCGTTGTGATGAGAACCCATTTAGTTCCTTGCACAACACACTTTAGATTTCTCCCTTCCTTTGGGGAGGTGGGGGAGGGTGAAAAGCCATCTAGTTGTGGCTCCTTATGCAGATTACCGCTAAGAAGGTGATAAGCAATCATCCAGGCTCCATATGAAATGTGATTAGATGTTCCTGAAAGTGGATACATCATTTACATTTCGTCTGGTTGCTATAAAAAACCCCTCTATTGACGCTGCAGCCATCCACCCCGATGCTGCCTGCTGTGCTGCTCACCAGTTCCCATCCTGCAGCCTGACATCTCCACTCTGCTCTGTGATTTTGGGCCCAAGCAGTGTTTTTACAGTTTAGCTCTTGCCCTGTTTCCCCTTAATTGCCCAAGCAAGATGTGAAAATCCAGGTCAATGGCAGCAGCAACTGTCAGGGACTGAGACAGATGGCTTGGGCTCCTCTCAGGTGTGTTAGTGGAGCACTAACCCTGATGGGTTAAGCCTTGAGCTTCCTTCCTTTTCTTCTGCATTCCCACAGCTGCCAGCACCTTGAGGAAAGGACATTTTTCAGGTGAATGGAGCACCTAAAATGCAGCAGCTGCAAAGAGCACAGTGTGCCCTGGCTGATTATGTGAGCCGGGACAAGCTGGCTTGAGGTTCTGCCCTGGGGAGAAAGTCTGGTCTGTATCTTTGCTCTCCCATTCCAATGTCCCAGGAAAATGGTGCTTCATGTGTAATAGTCCTTTTCATGGCACCAGGCCACTGTGAGGACTTCAGAAATAATATCTGCAACTGTGCAGGGAGGCATTCACTGCAGAAGCACTACAGAGTTTTCACTACATTCCTCCCCTCTGCCCAAACCTCCAAAATCACCTCCTGATGCAGGAGCCACCTCTGCCCCCGCTGGGTGCCCCACAAACGTCACTCCTGCCACAGCAGGGGCACATCCCTGGTGGCACTCCTGTCCCTCAGGCTGAGGAGGATAGCCAGCAGTGGTCTGAGCGCTTTGTGAAGGGCTTTTTAAAACACATCTAAATATAACTGAAGGTTACTGGATGGCTTTACAGTCAATTAGCATTGTTCATAACTCAATACACTTTTGGGACTTTGCTGAATAATTTAAGTCTCATGGATTTTGTAGCACAAAGGGCCATGACTGCCATTATTTTTAATCTAGATTAAGTGTTTCTCTAAGTCAGTATTTCCACGTGTGTAGCCTTCCCTCGTTGGTAGGAGAAGGGTTACCTGCAAGATGGTTCCAGCATGTTTGTGGAGTGCTCACACTTGCCATGCATGCAGAAGCCGTTGTAATGCTCTGGACAAGGGATGTAGATCCCTCTTGCACTTTCTTCCAGTTTATTTGCATTCTCTGTGAACACAGGTGGAGGGAATGTTAACCTGACCATGTTGGATAAGGTGAGCTGATTGAAAGAACTCAATATATAAGAGAAAAGAAAATCAGAAGAACAAGATGTGAAAGATGTTGCTCATGGGAAGCAGGAACGAGGGTTTGCCCCTTTAAACAAGTTGGTTGATGCGAAGATTTGCAAGGGTTTATCTCATTCTTTTATAATTTCTGTCATCTTACAGCAAATGAGACACCAGAGAAAATAATCTGACTATTCAAAAACTGATGACAAAATACCACATGCAAAATACTTGATTATTTCTGTTATACTTTATGGACTGTCTCCTCAAACCAAGACAAAATTAGGAGAGAGACTCTGGACATTCGCAAATAATATACCATTACAATACATTTGGTCATTCAATAGGACATATACAGAAAGATAATTTTATGGCTGAAGTAGAGCAGGAGTCCAGAGCTGAAGTTTATCATCAGTGCTGCACCCCCATACCCCCGAGCCCC
>VZRN01000259.1:435584-475915 GCA_013397935.1 Dasyornis broadbenti
TACCCCAGAGCCCCCTGGCCCCCTTCACATCCCACAGCATCCAGCACCTTAAACTAGTTTGGCTTCCTGTGCCTATTTCTGCAGCAGTTAAATAATCCCTGAGACTGCAAATCCTAGAAAATCCCTTCATGCTGCCAGGAAAACGGAGGCTTCATTTAGTTTAGAAACAGTTATGCGCTCAACTTCACAGGCTGAAACATAGAGTGTTACTACCATGAACTCACATGAATTTTGTAGGCCACCAAGGTATTAATTAATCTGAGTAATTTTGGCAAATTCTTCCATTTAACCAATACTGATATATCAAATGGTAACATTCCTTTTTCTGTGACAATATCTTCTAGCCATGATTAATTAAAAACAGAAGAAGAAATCTCATGATGGATGGCTGAGGAAATGTAGTTTGCACACAAGTAAGTTGAAGCATTTTTTATCTTCCAAAGGAAGTCCCCGAGTGTTATAAAACAATTGCAATTTGTGTTCTGCCTCCGAGCCAGTCATGCCGGCAGCAGGCATGCTTAGGTATTATCCCACCTCTGGGAAAAGTCTGTGCAGCAGATCCAAGATTCAGATTTTCATAATGAATTTCTTTTCTGTCGCTGCTGCCCAAGGAGAGTTGTAAGAGTCTCTAACCACTTGCACTAATAAAGTTGGTTATATTGTCCTTATGTGAAAACAGGCAAGGACCAGCTAGTAGCAAATGAGAATGCCAGGCCACCTCTACGTCCCTGCTGACAGCATTAGCTTCTCTTTCATCCTTAGCATTTGCAGGACCTCTGCACTATGGACCATTATTGCATCTTTGCAAATGCACATATGCTGAACGCAAGCCCATGTGCCTCTCCTGGTTCCCTGATTATGCTGGGATACCTGTGCGAGGCTGGTGCAGGCTGTTAGGGACTGTGCAGCGCAGGAGCATCAGGGGCAGTGAGGATTCCTGGGCTGGGGGCTGACAGCTGTCTCTGGGACAGCACAGACAGGATGGGCTGACAGGAGGCATGTTATAGGTATGGTATAACCTCCTTTGACAGCTTGCCCAGGAATTTTTGCTACTGGAAAAAGGTGGGAACACAGGTCTGGTACTAAACGTTTTTGGCTACCTGTCACCCTCCGAGACAGACACTGGCTACCAATGCGTAAAATATACACACAGAGTTATCACCCCAACAGGACTTGATGCATGTGCCTTTATGCCCTGGGAAATCCTCCCAACAGAAGAAATGTGCGTGACGTGTCAGCTATCAATGGACTTGCCCATCACACACACGTAGAATCCCGATGTGCTCGGGGTGTGTGGGACTCCACACCTGTGTAGTGATCACCTATGCACTGTGCCCGATGGGCTCTGGGTGTGCTGGACCTCTGCTATGGCCCACATTCAAATCTATTTCTGTCTAGGAAACTGCAGTGAGAAATGTGGGATCCTTATTAATACGCATTTTTCTTCTATTGTGGAAAACATAAAGCCATTTCCTTCAAATCTTCCATTCCCAGAGGAAGTTTGTTTCCTCTATGAAGAACAGGAGACTGCTCTATGTGCACATGCACATGTGTGTGTGGGTCTCTGATTGTTCCTTCTCAGGTACTGAGGTATCTCTGCCATGTCTGTGTACCACCACTCAGTGCAAGAATCCCTCCTCTCTCAGATCAGCCAGCAGTGTTGTTAAAATGCTATGAAACCATTTGGTTTATTTTTTCTTTTTAAGGCACGCCTCCAGATAGGGGAAAATTGTTACTTTCAGGACAGACTAATATAGGACTTGAAAGGGGGCCCAGGACCTATCTGGACATGCAGATGCTCTCACTGTGTATAGGCTCTAGGGCTGGCAATCGTGGGTAGAAACCATATTTTCTTTAACTGGTGTGTCTCTCTAGCACACTTTAAAGTAAATCTAGGATCATGCAGAACTTGTAATTATACCTCTAAGCAAAATGTTGTGATGGAAAATGCTTCACTGAATCAAAAATGAGATGGCCCAAGCTTTGCTAGCATTCATAGGATAAACACTTCATAGGGTAAACGCTTCATACAGGAGCACTTGTCACCTGGCTTCGAAGAGACCACAAAACTTAAGACTCAAATTATCTGCACCTGTATCTCATTTTGACTGATAACTCCTCTGAAAGAGTCAGGGATTTAATATAAAAGCAGAGAAGGGGAAAAACACATATTTAGTTTGATCTGCCATTTTGGTTACTCAAAATACAAACCACAATAAAAACATCATTTCATTCAGACTGAGAAGTTCCCCCTCCCAGCACATTTTGAATGCACACAAAATATTTCCCTGCCGCAAAACAGGTTATTTTCCTCATTACAAAACCCATCTTTTCAGAGCAAATGTAGAGACCCAAACATCAAGACATGCTTTAAAAGCCCCTTCATGTTAAAACTGACTGCTCCCATTTCTGAAGGACCTGAGCACTTTTCAGTAAGTCAGCTGTTGATGAGATACTAACCCTTCTGAATGCATCACAGGGTTTGCCTCACCATGAAACAAGAAATATAAACTGATTCTAAAAAGAAAAGATACAAATAAAAACCATGCTGAGGTTACGAAGCAAGTAAGAACTGTATGTATCTTAAAAAATTAAACCAAAATCAAATAAATTAAGACCTCCACTCTTATAACTTTGGGTTATTTTTAAATTCAGTATCGGCTGCAATTTGCACTAATCCAACTACAGTATCACTAAGCTAAGGAGCCCCTCTACAACACCAACCTCATACCTACAGAGAGCAAAGCTAAATACAAAATAACCCATTTTTTTTCCAAACACAGCAGATTTGTATGCATAAGGCAGTAACACAGACCAAATTCAAAGTTACTCAGGTTTCAGCAATGTTAAATTCAGTGGCTCCTCTTCAAACATTAAACTTGCTGCATTGTTACTGGCAACAATGCGGGAAAGTTTTATTTGTGGCAGGAGGAAAGATTTGCACCTTTTTGTGATGGGACAGGATTTGAGGCAAAAGCTAGCTGTAAAGGCTAGAGATAAAAATTGGACTGAGTGGGTCAGTCTATCCTATCTCTGGACAAAAGAAACTCCTGCCACATTTCTCCAAAAGCTTGTCCTTTTTATTTCAAAAAAAGAAATACACCTTCACCCTCCAGATCAATTGTATTCAGAAAGCTTTTTCTTGAAGCACTATTCTGACGGAAAAAGTCACTTTGATGAAGCCAACATCTTTTGCATTTCTGCAGCATTTTTTGCATCTTTAGCCTAACATGGCATTTCATATTGTTCACATCTCTTGTTAGTGCCAGCACATGACATGATAGCCTATCAAATAAGACACACTAGTCAAAACACATTATTTTTAAGTGCGTGGAGGCCAGATGCTACTGTGTGTAGCCTGAAACAGCTTATCATCTTTCTTACTGGAAAAGTCTCCCAGCTGAACCCTTGCTCTCCAACCTCTCTGTGGATGGCAGGGAGATACCAAGAAGAAGAGCTATTTCTCTGGGATAAACTGGATCCTAAAAAGATATCCAGTGTGACTGACTATCTACTCAGTAATCTTGCTTTTTCTGATGGATTGTCTTCTGAAATGTTAAATAAATTATTTAAAACCATCTTGTCTAAATTCTTTAATATCTCGGCCTGTTCCTGTCTTTCATTAAGAAGGAATAGAAGAATTATTTCAAATATCTCTTGTACCATTTTAATTTTGATTTCTGGTTTAGCTGTATGGTTTTTCTTCAGCCTTTGGAAGCTGAATGAACACCCTTAGGATTCTCAGGTAACTAAAGCTGAAATTGAAAAGCTGGAACAGTCTGCATGGTTGCAGGATGTGATTCTGCAAGTGATGAAAAGAAGGCAGCCAGACTCTTCTCTGGGCAGCCCTCACCCATCCCCAGCTCCCATCTGAGCTAATGTGGAGCTTCTGTTCCACAGCCAAACATGTGGAATAGTGCTGCTGACAAAGGAATAAATCCATTAGTGCCCTTGACAGGGATTACATGAAGTACTGTCTGGAGTGCCCAGAAAATTCTTACCAGACATAAGTTCCTACAATCCACTTTAGAGAAATTAAAATAAAAATCTACGCCAAAATAGGATTCTTATATCCAAGCATTGACTGCCAGGCACTTAACAATTAGTTCTGCAGAGCTGATAATTCTGTCATTCTTCATCTCTGAATCAGTGAGAGTTTCTAGGTGATTTCAAGCAAGCAAAGCAGAGGGCCACAGCCTGTAAATTCTGATGTTAGATTTTTGGCTGATGTACAGCAGGTAATGTTGGAGCTTTGGAAATAATAACTATTAGGCTATGCCCACATGAGAAAATATTGGCTCATGTACAATGTTAACACCTAGTTATCCCTGGACCAAGGGAAGTCCTGAAAATACATATATACACACCTATATTTCATCAAATAAGGGATGAGACAGTGAATGATGTGCAGCAGAAGCTATTTTGACACCTATCTCATTGGAAAAAGTGGTTAAGGAGAATTGACTTACATAATAATTTAATCTTTTAATACTGCTGAGGTCAGTCAAATTTGCAGGCGAAAGCTCTCGCTGGTACTGAAGTAGTGACTCCTTACACATCACATTATCAGAGGACATATAAAGGGAAAAAGGGATTCTTGGGTCAAATGTATGTCTTTAACCTTCTCAACCCCTTTTGGAAGCATATCCCCCTCACTCCTTTAACCTCCCTGTTGGCTCTCCCAACAAGACGCTGCAGAGCACAGCACTGGGAACTCTCTTAACAAAGCTCTTCTGCTTTGCATGAAAGAGACTTTGTGTGCAATTCTTGTTTGAAATCAAAACAAACATCCAGACCGTATCCACCTGTGGAGCAAAGGCAAGGATGCCCTGAATTTTGGGAAAGAGCTTCAGTTGATAGACTATGGGTGGGAATCTGAACCCTGTGGATGAGCCTAGGGATAGTTAGTTTATGTAACTCATCTGCAGTCTTCACAGAGTCAGCAACTGCTGCTCTTTTGGGGTAAAAGGGAACTTCCTCAGGCTGGGAACATCTGTAGGACTGATTCAAAGGTCCAGAAGGAGGGTGGTAATGGTGCTGCCCCCTCTGAAAGTACGGAATTGCTTTAGCAGGTCTGCTGGTACTTCCATACCCTGCTTCAGTAGTATCCAACAGGAACTGAGGTGCCACAGTAACTTAGGGATGAAGTCCTTAGGCAGGCTTTCTTCTCACTTGTAATGAAGAATTGCCATGATAAATCCCAGTTCAGACCCAGCTCTGATGAGAGAAGAGAGATTTCTCCTGGGCTCTTTCTGAACAGCTCCAAGGCACAGCGTCCTTGGCAAATCTGCACGGCCACACTGCGCTGCTGACAGCTGCTCAGGGCCAGCCTGGGGAGCACCTTCACCCCGCATGTTCCCTCCTTGTGAAACCTTGCTTTTACAATTATAGAGCATCTCTTTACAACGAAGAAAATGTGTGCAAGCAACTCGCCTGAAAATCACTGTTTGGGTGGGCGTTGAGTGAGAATTCCGAAGGAAGTGCTTGCTGCTGCTCAAGAGGGAGCTCACCAGCCCACTCTCCCTGAGAGCAAGTGGAAAATGAGACACCAAATGTCAGCTGAAAACGTCTGGCACCACTATGCTGCAGCCTGAGCCGAAATTCCTCCTGCAGCCACTCCAAGTACAAACTTGAAGCTAGTTTTTCTACATAAACTGCACAAAAAATACCCTTCCCATATTAGCTGCTTCACCAAGGGGAAAAAAAAGAAATGGAACATGGTGAAATAAATTACATTCACTTCTTTTCTCAGGCACAAAATAGGCTTGCTGAACACAGTAATTTATTAATTTTAAATGTCCCTATGCAAATCAGTTCCCTGGAATAAGATAAAATCCACTTTCCCTTTTAAAAATAATCTAGGGCTTTTTATGTTTGAGATGATGGCAAGATGTCCTAGTGCACTTTGAAAAAAACCATGGTGCTCTGTCTTTGCAGCAATGCATCATAATTATTCAGCCTGCTGCCATAATTAATAATAGAAACCAATGAATTAAGACACTAATAATCCCCAGATGTTCAAATGGAGAACAAAATACTTTCAGCTTGTCAGCATATATATGGGGGCTATGCTATATATGTTAAAGCTGTTGCTGAACTTTGGAAATCAAGAAGCACTTTTATTTACAACATCTGTGAATATATCTTCCTCCTTTGAGAAAACTGATTGAAATCAAGCAACTTGTTAATAATTTTCCTGCACATAACAAGGCTGTTTGTCTACTCAAAACTAAACAGGACTGGTTTTTTTTTTTTTTTAGCCTTATTTTTAAAGTGTATGTGGTCCCCTTGTATTCACAGATGTCTTACCCTAGAGATTGTACAGGCCCCTAAAAGCCAAGGCTCCTGCACATACAAGAAGGTGCTACCAAGTAGTTACTGCAATACAAGGTGGAATACAACCCAATACTGCACAGTGATACGAGTACATGGCAGCAACCACTGCTCACATGTCTGAACAGGAACACCCACCAATATAAGCTAAACTGAAAGACAAGAGATAAAACACCACATGGGCTGATGTGCTGCTCCAAAGCAGCATTTTCTCCATGTCCACGTGCTCACATTAGACTCAGCTCCTCCCTGGGGTGATTGTCTCCTTTAGGGAGGTAAGGCAGGCTGTTGCCTCGCCTTGTCCGACCTCCCCTGCTTCCCTGCCACCACGTTTCATCCTCTCACCCTGACTGAGGTCACCAAAAGCAGCAGTCACTGCTCTTCGATGCAGCACTCCACACTTGATTCCAGGACACCCAGGAATATGACGCCCTGAACTCTTCCTCCAGCAGCTCCACAGAGTGGCTCACCCCTGCCTGTAAGCGGCAATTGCTGCTTGCCGGGCCAGCAGATTGGAGAGGTCTCCAGCTCCCTGTGTCATCTCTGTGCCACCTCTCCCCGAGCCATCTCTCCATACTTTTGTGGATGAAGTAACACAAACAGAGCCCATAAAGGCTGCGGGGGTTGATCTTGAGGCCTGCAATCATTGCTAGGGCTGTGATTTAATGATGCGGGGCTGTACTGTGGATTTATCAAAGCCCTGAGTAAAGGGGCCCTTACAGTTTGTGCTGCCTTCTTTTGTGTCAGGATTGAATAAATCTGTGTTAACCCCATTCTTAGAATAGATTAAATTCCTCTTTGTGCTAACTCAGCTACTCTTTGTTTTTGGCAAGCTGCTGGCGTTCCCTTCACTCAGATCCTCCTGCCTAAGAGAGATGCCACCAGCCCTGTGGGAGCAGCATCCTCCCCCTTCAGAAACCAGCAGTGTAAAGAAATAAAGTCATAGTTTATCTCCTTGCATATGATCTCCTTAGGCAGCTCATGACAGAGCCCTTAGAGGATGAGTTAACCTTATTATTACTGTAATTCTGTGTTGAAAAAGAGTTGGTGTCAGTTTAGAGATTTGTGAGGTTCCCTCCAATTAGGCTGCGTGCCTGAAGGCAGAGGGGCGAGTGCTGGATCCATCACACGCGGCATGGCACGAGCGGAGCGGGTGTCACCCTCTGTGAGAAATTCCTCCCAACAGCTGAGCTGAAGGCTTGTTTTCTCTCCCATCTACCTCTCCTCCAGCTACTCATTAGTGCCAGTGCTGGAGGGGGTAAAAAATAGACAGGGACAACCAGATCAGGGTTCCTCTCTATGTCCTTCCCTCTGAAAAAGTATGCCTTAGAGTTTCAATTTACTGTTTAATACCAGATTAAACAGAGATGGAAATACCACCCCAGTGCATGGATGTTAGCAGCAGAAGATGCTTCTTTATATGACCAAATCGTGTCTCCTTCAGAGGAAACAGGCATGGATCTGCACAGGAGGCAGAGGGTGGCGATGAGGGATGCTGCCAGAGGAATATCTCTACGTTCAGTGCTATCTTTTGGGGCACAGGAGACAGACCACCGTCCCTACTGCATACACACGACTCTCACTAACCAGCAGCTTTTCACAACCCTTCCCAGTCTGGCACCGAAGTGACACAGCAATATTAGTTAACTTAGTTAAGTGGTGATTAAGGAACGAAACTCCCTGAACTTGACCAAGTGGCATCCTGCTGTTTCTGCTTTGTGTGCTACTATGCAATTTCTATATCTCAAAGCAGCCTGGCTAGTGCAGTGCTCCAGAGTGGCTTATTTATATGTAGATGTGGCTATATGACATTTCCAAATGCCATACATTTGCATATGAAGGTTCCACTTTTTTCCCCCTACTTCAAGTAAACAGAGTCTGCTGCGATTCCAAAGCAGAGCTTTCACTCACTTGAAGCTGACTGAGAACCGTCCTCCTTAAGCAGCTTAAAAAAATCCCTGAAACACCTAATTTTCATAATTTGGCAACCTTGGCTATCAATAGTGTCTCTGGGTGGGTATTGTGATTTATAGCTGTACCTTTGATACCAAACTGAGCGCAGAAAGCAAAACTGTAAGACCTTAAGATTTCATATGAAATGGCTACAGATAATCTACAATACCAATCGATATTTGCAAATAGACCTTGACATATGATGGAAGCTTGTGGTCATCTTAAAAAAGCCTGTGGGTCACATTCATTATAGCTATGAAGATAGTATTGATTTTTGTCACTGATTCTCCACTTGAAAACAAGAGCAGGAGCATGTTGCAGGAGCTGCTGAGGAGCTCTGAAACTGCAAACCTAACACAAAACCACAACCTTATGTAACACCAGGAAAGCCAAGTGGACATTATATATTCAGCTTTCTTGTCAAAGAAAGATAAGGCTGAGGCAGATGGTATGTGGGCAAAGTTTCAACCTGAATACATTGCCTTCTGAAAACCAACAGTGCTATGAAAACAGCCTGATTTTGTGGCACGAGGCCGATGAACACGTTACCTGCACATTAAAGAGCTGCCTGATGCCAGGCCTCGAGGTATGTGCTACGGAGGAATTGGAAGAGTTTCCCACTGGCAATGTGTGCACGGAAGAGCAAGACTCTCAGCATTTCTCCTGTAGCACCTTGCACTAGCAGTATGAATTATGCATAATACACAGACTGAGCGCTGTCCTCGTGCATGTTGGTGCTGGGATGCACAGCCAAGGGTGTGCGCTGAGGGAAGCGGTCCTTTGGCATCACAGCCATAGTGTGGGAGAGCTAGTGGGCAGCAGAGAGGGTCCCTGGCTGAGCTCCCTGCTCCCTCCACTACCCCTTGGGTTGGGAAACACTGAGGTGAGGATAAGCCACTCTCGTGAGCCCTGGCTCTGCGGGCTCTCAGAAGACTGCGACAGGAGCTTCCTAACTGTGACAACAGGCACAACAACTCCCAGGAGTCACCCTCACTGTGGTCTCAGCTTATAGTTTCATCCACCCGCCACTGCATTTCTAGAGCACCTCATCCTCCACTGCCAACTGGTAGATAGCATCAGCTATGACAAATGGGATGAGGTGCCAGAAAGCTGATAAATACTTTTGATATGGCTCTAAAAATAGTGAAGGGATATTTGTATCCTTCTGACACTTTTTGAAAGGTAGATGGATATGCATGACCTAAGTTTTAAGACGGGTGTCAGGAATATTGATGTGTGGAGGGAGCAGAATCGTTTGGCTGGCGTTGCCCTGGGGGACAGTTGCATGACTGATGATGTCTCCATCTCCCAGCTGAGGCTGTTCTTGGAGGGGGCTCGAGCAGGGTGCCCATCCAGAAAAAAAACAGGATTCATCCTGCCCACCTAGGACATCTCTTTTCCTCGATGGGGATGATGAAATGGGAGAAATGGGGTGCAAGTGCTCTTGGAGCAGCATTGCTGTGCCCTAAGTTATGCCCTTGCAATTCCTGCTGGGTTAACTCCTGTACCGTGTATGGCTGAGCCTGGCGTGTTCCTGGGATTGCACCTGTAAATTTAATTTGGTATTTCCAACCCCTCTCTGCAAATGTGGAAGTCAAAATCAGCTTTTCCTTCTTCCCTCCAATCTCTACAACAGATTCCTCCAAATGCCTCCAATTCACACATCCAATCCCAGATGTCTTGAAGTTATCCCTTCTTTGGCACATATGCAGGTGACCTGCAGGAATTTAAGTACTGGTGCAACTAGCAGCTCTTCCAAGTTTTAAGGATTACCCTAATAAAAATTGCTTTCAAGCAATTAAACTGTAGATTAACAAAGCATGCTTCCAGTTTGTATGGAGATGCACTTCCAACCTGTATCCACCTGATCGTACTCAGAGAACAGGCACATCTTACATAACACAGAGCTGCATTTTCCATCCATCCTTGCCCTTCAGCTGCATGCCTGGCTTTTACTGGTAGAGATCGGGCAGGCAATCAATGAAACAAAGCAGGAACTTCCTTTTGAGAAACTGCTGCACATAAAAGCACACCCTAATCCAATTACCAGGCTGCCCCCTAATTTCCAACAGGAACTCCAGGTCTGAATAGATTTGTTTTCCACAGAGAAGCAGCGTTTGAAAAGGTCTCCAACTTATATGTAGGTCTGCCAGTGTAGTGTTATGAGACTTTACTTTTTGGTGGCACACTTCAAACAAACTCAGAAAATTACAACAGAAAGCGAGTACGAATGGCAAAATTGTCAGAGAGGTTTGATGGAAGGCATGGAGACGAAAAGGTTACCCAGGTACGTGACAGCACGGACAAGTAGGTCAGGGATGTCATTTTGGCTACAAGGCGTTTCCTTCAGTCCTTTTGACAGTCTGAAGGTTTTACAGTCCTAGTTTTGCACTGATTTTATATTCAGTTTTGATTACTAAAAGCAGTCTTTTTTTTTTCCTTTTTTTTTGGGGCACATGTTGGCAAGATGCTGCCAAGCTGAAGTGTGACACCCATTTGGCTCCCTTCCCTCCTTTCTTTTTTTCCAAGGTAGCATCTGTGCTTGTAAAAACATGCTGCCCGAGAGGATTCATCCAGGAAACTAAAGAAAGAGCTGCAGAATTTGGGGGAAGTGTGTGTGAGAAAATAGGAGACTGAAATAAAAATACTTGACTCCTATACATGGTATTTTTATACACTTCCTGAATCACATGCCTGGCAAACCCCTTGTGCATATCCTGGTTATTTTAGTTGCCAGAGTGTGACCCTGAATGGCCTGAGACTACTCAGAGATATGTCTGCTCTTGGCTAAAAGCATGGTTTCAGCCATACTTTACACTGCTTTAGTTCAAGCTATTCAGCAAAGTTTTGTTATGCTCAGAAACATTTTATTGGCATGTTGCAAACCCGTGATCACTCCTCCGTACAAATCAAACACTACACTTGCTGAGGGATGAATCCTGCATGGTTTGACGCTATTTTTACTCACCCCTCTGCCCTGAGTCCTGCATTGTAAAACTGTCATGGCAATGGGTCCATGTACCGTCTACAACCTTGCTTTTTGTATCAGTCCAGTTCTATTGTTCAAATCTTTTGTGGCTGCTCAGGGGGTTGTTTTTAGCAGACTATATGTTTGAAATTCCTACTTGGTAAACAGGAGCATAGCAAGCGTGTGCTTCCTTTCCCATGCCTGAAGCTGGAGAGATATCCCTTAGTATTCCCAATTTTAAGTGTAGGAGAAAATAGTAAAACAATACAAAATGCCACTGCAGCAAACCCTGCTACATTCCTTTACCTATTTTACCCAAGGTACATTGTTTCCGATCTGTCCTGAAACTGCAATGGAGGGATATAGAGCCAAAACCTTTGCATGCTCTTGGGTTTGCATCAAAAGGATTCAATGTCACCACACAAATTTAAGCTTTTTGTCTATTAATCCAGCCTATTATTTCCTTCCATAAAGAGTGAAACAGCTTCTCTAGGCCACAGAGGTCCTGGGATTCATCACTGGTCACACAGCTCATTTTGAAGCACAGACAGAAAAGTCTATTAAGAACATCTTTTTTTTTTTATAAATGAATACCTGCTTTTGCTATTTTTATACACCTGTTATTATTGTCTTACAGCAGTGCCATGGAAGTGAGCCATAAAGAAGGCATTTGTGAAAATAAAGGGTTTGGTATTTTAACTTGGCGCTCACTCCTAGAGCTAATACTGATAGTGTGAGAAGCTGAATGGAAAAGAAAGGGCAATTCTGGGAAATGGAAAATTTACTAAGAATAAAAATGGATGAAAGAGCCATACAGAGAAATCTCAAAGCCATTAAACTCAATGACCATTCTCCCACTACTTTCAGCAAGGCCAGAATTTTACCTACTGCCTCTTTAAATCTTATTGACTCTTATAACAATATTTTAAACCAAACAGCTGACATCCTTCTGCCCAGCCAAGGCCTTTTAAATCACTGAAATGCAGAATGGAAAAAAATATGCAGTGCCAGATGTGTCTAAAAACAGTCACAGTTCTTGTTGAGGCAATCTGCAGAGGAAAATGTTCAGCATTTATCATGCCTGACAAAACACTAATAGTTTATCAGTTTTGATATGATAGACTAATAACAAGCTTTTCCATGGCTACTTCATTTGCAGAGCATGGAGACTGGCTACACTACTGCTACTTGATTTTAGAACAGTGCTTTTCATTTAATCCTTTCCCATCCTAGCTGGATGGAAGTACACCTCCATTATTTAATGAAATTGTAAATCAAATACTCTAGGGAAAGGGTGTTTTTGTTGTATACCCGACACAGTTTTAAACCACAGATAAAATAAGAGGGAGATTACAACCATAAGGAGAGTTTCAATTTTTTTTTCTCCCTGAAAAATATTTTGCAATTATGCAATGCTGTCTAAAATGGCTACGGCTTGTGATAACAGCAGTAGGCAAAGCAGTGCATTTTGATTCAGTGCCGGTAATATTCTGACATGCACTGCCACTGGTTCTCTAATAGCACACTTTGTTTACAGCTGTTGTATTTCCAAGAAGAGAGTTTCACACTCACTTAACACTCATGGGTATGAGTTAAAATGACAGCCCAAGTGTGTAAGAAGTCACCTTTCTAGGCAGGTAAATGTTGCTTTTCAAACCTCAGTTATTAAGAGCACTTCTGCTTGCTCGGTCGTACAGATGTGCTCCTCAAACTGCCAAGGCTGGGTTTATCCTGAATGCAGAGGAATGTTTCTATGGACAGAAGTACGGGAGAAGGCACAGCTTATATTGAAAATGCTGCACCTCCTGCTGAAATTCATACTTTCTCTAAACCCTTTCCATTTTCCTTAACAAGTTTCTGTCACTACTGGTTTCATGCACTAAATGTTAATTTGAAAAAGAATAGTTTTGTTGCATTGCTCAAACAAACAGTGCAAGCTGTGGCTTTGAGCAGGTATATTCAATGGAAAAGGTAAATGCACCTTTGAGCAGGTGTATTCAATTTAGCAGGTGTATTCAATGGAGAGAAGTGGAACCATCAGCCAGGTGAAACTGATGTGGCAAAATATTTGTCTTTACTTTCTTACTCAAATCTATTAAACCAGGCAAAATTTGCTACTTGTCTCCATCTAGTCTAATTCTGAAGGTCTACTAAAAATAAATACACCAGCTCCTTCTTTTCTCCCCCAACTCTATTTCCTTTCATTCCACCAGATACATTTCTACTCCTGAATCCAGGTGAAAGCCTTTGTTATCTTAAGGCTCAGGTTACCATTGCATGTGTCTAAATGATCAAATTATCTCGTGTTTGTATTGCAATTTGACACGATGATACTCCTTCTACAAAAGAGGATGTTTTCAGTCAGTTCTAAGTAGCAACTTTCCTTACGGTTACAACTTATTTATTACAACTGTCATATGCTTTCATCTCCTGGTATTTTGATATCTAACATTTCATAAAGAATGCCAAAACATCCCATGAAACAAAATTCTGAGGAAATTCAGTTCTATGAATATTTCAAAATAATTTTTTTTTAAACATTTCAGACTAGATCAAACACAAATATTTAAATGTTGATGTTTCCCAAAAATGGATATTCTAGCATCTCATTATAACTTTAACTCTCAAATCCTTGGGAAGGCTCTGTAATTCCTAACAGCAAATTTACAGAAACTAGGCCTAAAATAGAGCTGCTGGGCATAAAAATACACTGTGGTACTCCTTAATATCTATCAACTAATTCAAATTAGTGTAGTGGATGGCAAACAGCTGCTGTGCACCATCTTGAACAGTATCCTTCAAGGAAGACTCTTGAGATGATCAAAGCGCCTGGAGCCCAGAGGAAGGATGGAACCAAGGGTGAGGGAAATTCCTCCTCAAATCCAAAAATCATGAATTATTTTCCACCCTATGCATTGGGGAAGATTGATAGAGTCTTGACTCAGATTCCTTTTTTTTTTTTTTTCCCTTTCCTTTCTTGTAGGGGAAGCAGGGGAGTTGAGAAAGGGAAGAAGATCCTATCAAGAGGGAAATGCCTTCAGGGTGTCAAAATACCAACATCTAGTGAGATATAAAAAGACCTTTTAGGATAACTGTAAATCCTTCCACAACGGTGGAGGCCGCAGCCAGGAATTATGGTGCATATTCCATATATCCACGGCAGCTGAACACTGGCTGTGGATCATGTTGCTTCATTCCCATAAACCTCTGAATACAAAGGTTAGGAAAAACAAATTTTGAGAGTAGCTTTAAATTGAGCGTAACAACTAGCGTGATTGCAAACTACAGAAGTGATTTTCTGAGAGTCCCTGCCCTTTTTCTGGGTATCCCTTGCCACTAGAGGTCCTGTTTAGGAAGTGGGTATCTGCTTAAAGAGAGCTTGAGAAATCAGGCACAATTCAGCTTGTGTTGTTTTAGGGATCACATTTTTATGTGTAAGCAGGAAGGTGCCTTGCTTTTCTGCAAGCTTTACCTCCCTTTGAACTTACCCACTCTTCTGATCAAAACACAGATACTGAGCAGAGGACAAAAAGATCAGCAAGCACTGAAAGGTTCAGATTTGCTTGTGAAGATGGGTTCCTATGCTCCAAATAAGACCAAACATATGTAAATGACACATTATGTGTTTATGGACTGGGACACAAATGGAAGAATCTGCAGAAATGCCTACATGAACTCAGGTCTGCTCATCTCTATTGCACATAGAATTTCTGTTTTTATCCATAACCTTTAAGAGAACAAAATGTTACAGAAGACTGCTAACATGATAGCATAAGGGGAAAACCAACAAGGCAACACAGTCTTGGGCAAACAGAAGCAGTGTTTGGAGCAAGCATTATAGATTTTGCACAGTTCTGGTGGAAAGCCCAGATGAAAAAATACACTTGGATACAAACTCCTAAGGAAGCTTTACACCTGAACTCATTTCTAGGACTTAAATGCTTCAAGGATACTGACAACAGTAAAATAGCCTGGTCTGATTTTGTATTTTTTTAGGCTGCTCATGCCAATATTGGCGTTACAAGTTGGAACTTATTTTTCCCGTTTGTTTCCTACAGATCAAATTCCTAGCCTGGATATACTGAATTTTCAGGCTACCAAGCTTTAATGCAAATGAAATGGCTTTCCTTGTAATGTTCATTCCCAACAATACTGAATTTGTTTATTACGGGAAGAAAGCACAAACAAATTTTGCAACTTTTGATTCGTATTCATTAGTGACTAAATTAAGGGCTGAGCTTTAGAGGCACAAATGGAAATGTTCTTCCTCCTTGAGCTACATCAGTCTAGGTAAAGAGATGTCTAGCAGTTCACCTGAGACCTAATTTAAGTTTTAATGCTAACAATTACAGGTTCCTTGAGCATGACACTGGGAAATCGTAAGCAACGAAAAGGCACAATTTATCTCATTATAAAATCACAACCCCCCCAGAAATACAAAAAAAACAAGGCACATTTTACCAAGCTTAGCGCATGCAATTCTAAGTTAGAGGAGAACTCCCATAAAAAGTGAGGTATTCTCTTGAGGCTGGCAGATTAAATGAGCAATATTTCTCTCTCCCTCTCGCTTGTTTTTAAAATCACCATAAGCCTGTTTTTATTTTGCATGCTCCTCAGGAAAAGACTGTTAGGAGTAAGTGCTGTTAAATCACATGGCACAGCGCTCTGGAGTGCTGCAGCTTCCTTCCTGGCACGGGGCTTGTTTGTGAGGCTATTATGTGACCTCTACCACAGTATGTCCATCTCCCATTCCAAAAAAATTATGTAGATTTCAGCAAGATAGAGGCAAGCAGGATCTGAAGGTAAATTTGAGAGGGTTCTGTAGAAGAAAAGCACTTGGGGTAGCCTGTGCTGCAGTGCCCATTGCAAGACAATTGCATTATTGCCCCAGCCTTTCCTATTTTAGAAATAAAGCATCCAGTCTTCCTTATGACTCAGAAAAATGCTGGAGTGGGACTTTCCACACTCCACCTTTTACAACCCTGGAGTTAAATCACGAAAAGAAGCAGCTGCAAGTTTTCATGTCAAAAACACTCAGGAAAAGTGGAGGTTTGGGGGCCAAGTGAGTAGTTGGGACTGACACTGTTGGCTACTCAGACCTTAGCTCAGAAGTAGCTGGCAGTAAGATTTATTCACCCACCAGCTGGCATCTATCGCTGCCTTTTAGATTTTTTTCTGGATATCAACAACAGTGGAGGAGCTGCAAGGCAGCAGAAGGGCTGGAGACCACCATGCTACCAGAACACTGTGATCTCTCGTCTTTGAAAATCACTCAGAAGAATCTAGACTGGTTTTTTTCCCTGCGTTTTGCAGAGCTCACCTACCACCTTTAGAGGACTTTCACTGTGCATAAAACTTGAGTATATTTTCGTAAAACCTTGCAAACAAATGTAAATAATAATTTGTAAATGCAAATAACAATTGAAAGAACATTTAAAAGTTTCCCATTTTTTAAAAAAAGTATCAATTGTATAATGTTTGTTCTCCCACAGGCTGTAGGGCGTGTGTGTGTGTGTGAGTGCAGGTGGAGGCTGCAGCTAGACAGCATTCATTCTGCCACACAGCTGTCAAAATATTAAAATGTTTTTTTTTTTTTCAATTTTTAAGTGATTTGATGGAATAGCAGGAAGCCTTTCTATATAATCTATTTGTTTAGTGTGACAACCTCTGACTTTGAGTCTGAGGAATCGAAAGCCAAGCAAATCTGCATATGCAAGGATGTAATTTCCCTCATGTTTTTACAAAACTGTGGATGACAAATAGTTCCTCTCTAGCTGTGATGGTTGCACAGTGTTCAGCTTTGTGTCTCACTTGCTAATTCCATTAAGAAGAAAGGAAAGCCTGGTTAACAAAGGCAGAGCAAAAATGCACCATAGTTTATATCCCATAGCTAAGCTCTGGGGCTTTATTATTCTTCAGCAGTTTAGCAAATGGCTGACATAGTAGTAGACACAAAATTTAATTTAAACGGACAATGTCAAGTGGTTTAGACTCCAAACTTAACCTACTTTGAAAATGTTATGGTCTGGAGAAGGAATCTAGTCTGAAGGTCTCATATTTTAGTCCAGGGGGAAAAAAAACTAAAAAATAGTCACTATAGAAATTCTGCACTACTGTTCTGATTCGTGGCCGTGCTCCAGGCCTGTTACAGGCAACGAAGATGGCTGTGACTGAATTGTATTTATTTTGGAGTCCAAGACTCTTGGACTTTTGAAGGGACTCATTGGGGAGTCCGAGACTTCTTTATCCTTGTAATCTGCAATGGCTCTCATGGCCTTCATCTCACAGCCCTGTCCCAGGCAAGGGAAGATGTTGTGTTGACACAGATGGGTTTTGCCCTTTTTGGTGGAGCACTGAGTTTGCTTGGGCAACACAGCCATCTGCCGGATTACTCTCCCAAGCACTCCCGGTGGTGTCAGGACGGCCCCAGTGCCAGAAAGCAGTCTGAAAAAGATCCAAGACTGTCATGTAGATTTGAAATCCCATGGGAAACCAGGAGGGTGAGCAGGGAACGGAGCAGCCATGGCAGACGTGCAGCATTTTGTGCTTGTTATCGGTTCTGGGCACAGCAACAGCACTGGCAAGATGGGCCAAGGCACTGCCTGCAGGAGAGTCCCAGGACGCACCAACAGCCCAGAAGGCACCACCTGAGGCTGCTGCCAAGGGAGAGTTTACTGCTACCCAAAAATACGGCTCAAACTGACGACTCATGGATGCACATTTTTCACCAAAGGAGACTATTTGGGCTGAAAATGCCTCCTTCCCCCTTCAAACAGCATCTCTGTGCTGCTGGCATACAGCTGCTGAGACTTGATCTAATCAATGCTCATATGGGGAGGTTTGTCTGGTCTGGAAGATGATATTATTGAATAGCTCTATCAAATTTGTCAATGTCTTTGCTGACAATTTTCATGAATATATAACATTGAAATATGGCACATCCATACTGACTTATTCCTTATAGTGCTCAAAATGGCTTGATAAAAACCCCCTGTAATCTGATAATGAGAAAGGATAAAATCATTAGGGGGGTAATTGCTAATATCCAGATCTTAAGAAGAGAATATAAATATTGAAGAATACAAATAAATAGGCAAATGGATTAACAAGATGAGAACTCCTTGATTGCCTGGGCTCTGAATTCCAAAATGCCACCGAAACAGCCTTATTTATGCATATAATGGGGAAATTCAAGAAAACATCAATCACAGGACTTTCAGCTCAGACACTACATTCCAAAACATACATTACACTTAAAATGCTCTTTCATGGAAATTGCAAGACAAAGTGTATTTCTATTGGATTTGAGGGAAAAATCACACCCATTCATTTATTCACTAAAACCAAATCTCACTGCACAAACTTGATCAAGGTCAACAATCTGCCATTTCTTGAGGAGAGTGAAGATCTCCCCAAGTCTGATAAATACCTTGGGGTTTCAGAAAAAGGAGAGGCCAGAACTGCAGAGAGGAACAAATGCACATGTGCACAGACACTGTGCTGACATGAGGGGCACAGGCAGCCATGGCAAGGGTGGACTGGGGACTCTTGAGAGGCGGGACAGGGTCAGAGAAGGGTCACCTACAGCTCACTCCTCTCAGGGGATTTGCTTTGTTGAAAAAGGGGTACTGCTTTTTGGGTGCCTCTGATATTAGACAGCACTTCCAGTGCTGGCATGAGTCTTGCCTGTGTAAAGAGCCCTTCAACACTGAGGTGAGGCAAACCTAATGCAAAGATTTACCCCTCAGAGGAACGAGCACCCTCAGCTTTGCAAACTGAAAGATTTGTGCATTATTCGTGAGTATCGTGGGGCTTGCAAGAACAGAAGGGAGCAAAGACACCGATTGAATACACGGTTTGAACAGTTTGATATGGAAAAACTCAGCTGGGTGTTGCAACTTGTGGCTGTTCCCAGAGCTGCTGCCTTCCCGGGCCCCCATGGTGGGTGTGCGGGGGTGTTCATGGAAAAACCCGCACCACTCAGCCACCACAATCCCTGCAAAGAGCATTTGGCACTGCTGCGTTAGCATAATTGACAACATCAATTATGCCCACTGCTATATTCTCCCCTGGGAAAGGCCTTCCATACTAGTCGATGTTTTTCAAAGCGTGTGGCGCTCACGGTCTCGGTGATTTTTAGTGCCGTTAAATGGTAGAGAACAAAGGTATTCTGTGGAAAGCCGCAGGCTCAGGGTAATTGCTCCAGAGGCTGAGGAACTGTTTCTTTTTTACACAAAGCTTCCCATGGTGAGGGCAGCATTTCCTGTCTGAGGAGGTACGAAGGTGGGAAAAAAGCAGCGCATACCACATTCTTGTAACAGCCATCAACATCAAATGTTTCTGCAGCTGAAAGAAGACCAGGGTGGCACAGAGCTTCCTGTATGGCAAACACTGACGCAGGAATGTTCACTGAGCTTCAGTTTTACACTGCTGTCTTCCTTTCCCCACTTATTTCTGAAAGGCTGGAGTTGTTGCAGCTTTTTGAGACAGCAGTCCGTTTCCCCTAAGGGTCTCCTGACTGGGTTATGCCACAAACATTTGGGGACACTGGAGGCATGTGGATTGCCCTGCATGAGCTAGCAATTTTCATCCTACATGCTGTTACTGTATGTAAAAATGAAAAATTTAAGCCAGAGTAATAGTTAGGTGCACACAAAATAGATATCAATTGATGCAGGCAGCTGTGGCTGAGGCTAAGTCAATGGATAGTACCTGATGAGACCCACCCAGGGGACACAATCACCACCCTTGAGAAGCCCCTGGGGCCTGAGCCACACCAGAAGCCCCAAGAAACTGTTTTCTAACGTACAGTGGTGATGTCTTCCTGTGCCTTAGGTACATTCTACTGGATTCCACTGCTGATTCAGGATGCTTCCATCACTCCCATGGCTCTGGGGAAAGGAGGTGCCCTGCCTCCTTTCCAAAGGTCTCTGTCCTCTCTCATTGGACCATCTGTTCCCACACTCCTGACCTCTTGGCACTTGGGGACCATCTCCACTACATACCTGCTCCTCTGTGCCATGGCTCTGCCCTTCTCCCTGCCCACTAACCCAGTTTCCTCCTGAGTTCCCTGCTTGACTCCCAACCCCTGACAACTTTCTGCTGCAGTCAGTTTTCTTCTACCCACCACCTCTCCTCTTCAGTGTGGGCTGAAATATCATCTCTCTCCTAAGCAAGAACTGTTCTCTTCCTCCTGCTCAGCTGAGCTCAAGGTGCCTTCTGTGCTCCTCTTCCTCCAGGACCCATGACTTGGCTTTCTCTTGTCACCACTGCGATCTCTCCCTCCTCCCTAATCCCCAACCTGCCTTTCCTCCCTGCTTGTTACAACTCAGTTGCTTCAAGTTTAAATGTGCTGTCTCCTCTCTAGCTGATGTGGGTCACTGCCATTCTAAAGCAAATCCACCAGACAGCAGCAGCATAGGACAGGTGCACAACATTAAAAAGGGGCTCCAGGCCTTCATCTCAGCTTGGGGAAGCCAGTGCTCTCCTCAGCTCTCCAGCAAGAAAGAGAAAAGATTTAATATAATGTTACTTGGCCTTATTTCTAACTTAAAATGAAACATTTTCACCTACTTGGCCCTATCTCCTGCCCATCACAGGATACAACCTCAGCCCTTCCAGCCTTTTAAGGACACTGACTACTACCCTCCCACAAAAAGCTGAGGGTAATCAAGAGTTTGGAGGAAAGATGCTGAAGACTTTTGTCTCTTTGCATGTCCCTGTCTTCACCAATGGAAGGGTTCCTTGGCAGTAGGAAATACCTGGACCATGGCTCACTCTTGCTCTTTTGGGATTTCATGCCAGTATTTTTACCATAGCAACTTCTACTCTCCCTTCTTCGTGCTGCAGCAACCCCCAACACCTCGCACTGCTTTGCCTCACCGAGACATCATTTATTCAGAGCTCTATGTTTTAATCATCACGCACTGTTTTAAACAGGAAGAGAGCAATCATTTCTAAGGCCAGGTACCCCTCTGTCACAGGGATGGCACAGAGGACCCACACAGGAGATGACCAGCTGGATTAACTACTGCCACAGGACTCTCCCAGCAAGAAATGTTAACACCTGTGAAACCATCAGCTGGATTTCACCCAAGCCATGCGGCTCAGGCAAACCCAGTGATCCGCACCTACTTTCTCCAAACAGTTTAAAAACATGGAAATATCAGGAAACTGAAGCAATGAATGCGTCACCTGACCCATTTTCACCAGACCTTCCCAGAGGCTTTCATTCTCAGGGTGAGCTGTGAACATTTGCATGCACGTGCGCACGCACACCCACGGTCAATTCCTAAATCAATCCTCCCCAGCCAAGGGTGTAAAAAATGTCTCCCAAACCTCACTAGTATTTACATGTTTTTAATTTCAAGTGCCATATAGTGCTGTTCAGCCATTATATTTTACTGTAGCTTCTAAATAAATTAAACCCATTTATCACTTAAACCCCCCACATTTTAAGAACCTTATTAACTTCATAGTTAAGTGCTGACAGGTAATATCTATTATGGCAGCGTTTCATGGTATCACGGCAGTGCTATGCAGTGGATTTTCACTTTCTTAAACCTGTATATCATGACAAAAATATGCATAATCTAGTGCACTGGTTTTATAATTTTCAATAATGTCTGCTAATTCTGGCAAATAATTTACAATACTTATTTCCTCTGTCAGAACAGGTGTTTTACGATCAGAGTATCTGTACATTGACAAAAATAGAAGCAGCCCATTTATTCAGAGGAAAGTCTGTAGCAAAAGAAAGAGTAATGGAAACACAGTGTTTTCTTAACGTAAACCAGGAAAACCATACTAGAAGATGATAACACTTCACCTTTGCAAATGAAGGAGAAAAGAGACTTACACAGATCCTGTGAATTGTGATTCTCACAGAATAGGAACCGTACCTGCATAATCTGTTCTTGCATAATGCCCATCTTCTGATTTTGTAGTTGTTGTAGCATTGTCTGCATGAAAAGAAATGTGTTGAGTTGCCTGGGGAGTCTGGACCCGGTACAGCCCATGCCCCAGCCACAGTGCCCAGGCAGTGCTGACTTCACTTGCACACACATCAAGTCTGCTGGCTGCAAGGCTCTCCTGGGCCTGCCAGGTGAAAACAGCAGGATCTTTTTTCTAACAATATGTGATAACAGATTGCAGCTGGGATAAATATATCAGTCTGAAGCCCGAGTTGTCATTTCTGCTCTACTTGAAGTAATTGGGGAGTTTTAATATGTACCCTGAAATGAACTGCCACTTAGGGTGGTTAACTTTAAAGAGACAGGAATAAACTGGAATATGTTTAATACACTTGTATGGTATGGCCTTGTAAGTAGATGTACTGAGGATTTATGGGTCAGAAGCTAAGGAAAAAAGCTATTGAGAGCCTGAGCCTCAGTAGACACTTTATTTACAGGAGCTATTTAAAGGCAAATTTTCTTCAATTTCATTTTAGAAAAAACCAGGGTTTTTAAAGTCAACTCAAGAGTTGCAGGTGATATAGTAACCCACGAGCTGGGCACAGGGAAGCATTATATTTATGGAGAAACAGAGAGAGCCTTGAGCCACTATTGGAAAACTTCCTTCCAGGCACCTTTGCCATCTTGGGGCCCAGTGCAGGTCACTCGAAGAACCAGCACAGTGCAGGGCTGGGCAGACCCCTGCTGATGTGGACAGGCCTTGGGCAGGGTTAGGAGTGGTGCCCTCCTCACTCCTTGCTGGCACCTGCACCATGGAGGGCTCTGCCTTTCCCCACAGCCTGAGCTCCACAATATAAACTGCAACAGTCTGATGGAAATGTGACAATTGCCAAATAAGAAGCCAGCCCTGGTTGGTTTTTTTTTTTTCACCCTGAAAAAAATTGAAAACATTCTTTGAAATGAGTTTTGTTATGAGAGTTACCTTGACATCGACCCAAAGACATGACTTCAATTTTCTCCTGTTTCTGGCATGATGCCTCTTTGATTTGACATGCATTATCATAAGATTTCCCATCGGAAGCACAAAGAGGATTGAAGTTGGTTTGAGAACAGTCAATGTTGCACACACACCTGAAAAGATACAGAAAGAGTAAAAAGAAGAGGCTAATATGAGAAAGTTTTTTCATGACATCGTAAATACATCTCAGAAGTATAAGTGTTTGTATTATCCTGACTGTACAATGCAAATCAACATAATGAAAGTGGAAAGTTCTGGCAAGAGGTCATTTGTATTTCTCGATGGAAATGAGATGCAGGGAGAGGGAAGAGGCATATAAAAGCAAGCAAAAAGAAAGATAAAAGACGTGTGTTATACATGGAAAACTGTGCCACAGCATTACCACTTGTATTCTCTTGTAAACCAAAGAGATACGCAGATAAAGCAAGCTGCTCAGCCCTCCTGCAAATTAAAGGAGCCACAATACGCTCCTCTGTTCAGGTGCTGTCCATCATTTGTAACACCATATAAATGTGGGTTTATATCGATTTATGATTTAATTCTGAAAATAATTACAGCACCTACAGGCACTGTGATTGTAACGGAAGATGTGATACTGAAGCCTCACTTCACCCCACTGGATAAAACCACCTGCCAAGACCGAGACTGAAGCAGGGATGTGACTGCACACTCTCTGTGTCTCAGGCTGGTGGGATCTCCCCAGCTCCTGGGCGCAGTGAGGCTACTCATTACTGAAACCAGGAGAATGCAGTTTTAGGAAAGACTTTGTGCACAAGCACTTTCTGAAGCACTTGGAAAACTCAGCAACCAAGAAGCCTTACCCAGGTGTTACCCAGGAAGGTCAGCGCCCACTCCTGACTTGGTGATGTGTTCTCTGCAGGGTGAAGGCTCCAATGCCCAAGAGCACAGTGTGGGCAAACACAGGCAGGGCAGCAGTGGCCCCATGCTCAGATTGCTTAGGGGAATCTCCAGAGACTCCACAACCCAGCTTGTGAGCTCCTGGTCTGCCCTGAGATGTGAACCACAGCACAGGGAGGGGTTCACTTCAAAAGTCTGCTCTGGATCTGAGCTAACTCACTAACATGGAGGCGTCCTGATCCCAGCAAGCCTAGCCATCGCTTCTAAGATGGAGAAACCTAATTATTTCCATCAACAGCAGGCTGCAGACTCTTTTCTTTAGGTTTCTCCTATTTCATTATCATTAGCAACGTCAGACACCCTTGGGCATCAGCAAGGGAAAGGCACGCTAATCTTCTGCGCCCCAACTGTGCCGTGTAACAGACAGCTCAGCCTCAGCAAACCCAACGTGATCTTGCTCAGGGACAAAGCCAGAGGTCTAACCTGGCAGCTGCTGCAGCTCTTCTGAGCACGTAATTGTGCACATGCTGCTATCTAAACTCTTCCCAGCTCCTTCTGACATTAAGGCACAGTAATGCAATTGATGCTCTATCTCCAGCCCACTGGTTGTGCTGAACCTCACAGCGCCAACTCCACAGCTCTCCCTTTGGAAAGCTAAGTAATGGAAATGTCAAGCCTCCAGCCTCGCTGCTTGATTTAAGAAAGTGTTTAAAAATCAGACCATCTCCCATTTGCAGCAGACATCTGGACACCTTTGAGTACTGGAAATGTAGAGGGATCTACACAAAACTTTGGTGGAAAGAGGTGGAAGAAAATTATAGAGTGTGGGTTGGATCCCTCCATCACCCTGTTTGGCCTCTGGCCTCCAAGAATGTGATGGCGAATCCAGAGTGATGGAAAACAGTGGAACCAGTAGCTGTCTTCTTTCCGAATCTTTTTATACTGGGTAGGTCTATTTACCCCAAATGTTCACAAAATACAGCAAACTTCAGTTCAAAAAGAGGCCAACTGTGAAAAGCTGTGGTTATAAATTAAATTACATGATTTCATAACTCGAAGAAAAGCGTCTAGCTCCCTGTGTGTAGCAATTTCCCCACACTGATAAACATACAGAATATAAGGAAAAAAATCCAGTGCATTTCCTAAGAATCTCCTTATCAGCAGAATAAGAATGTTCTGCTCCACTGAAATATTAACCATCATCATTTCTTCCTGCAGCCATTTCCAGCTTCCCACCTTAGTCAAACTCACTTCATTAGGAAACATTTACTGCTCAAGTAATAGCAATTCTTTCCACGTAGCTCCACCATTTGCATTTCAGATGGGACACAATCAGCCATATGCTCCTTTTTTTCTTTGTAATGAACCAGCTAAGAAACAGCTTCACTTCTCTACATTTTGCTACAAAAAATGAGTGAAGGTTAATATATATTATGTTTCAAGTCAAGAGAAAATTAAGCCAACAGGAAAATTACAACAAAAGGGTGCTCTTTAGGGGAAATCTCAGCAACTTTGGATGCAATTTCAAAAATGCCTAGGGGATGCAGGAACCTATGCTCAGAGTTAGACACTTTAGAGATGTATTTTAAAAGGTGTTTAAATGCTCAAAGATGCATGCAAACACTTTGTGGGGGATTTTTGATAACGCAGAGATCTATCTCCCACCAATTTTGAAGACTGCTTCAGAGCCCACTAGGCATTTATTTACATCCTTTGATACCTTCCAAAACACAAAGATCCGAAATTACTTTCCTGACCTCTTCCAGCAAAAGTGAGAAGAGAATCAAGGTTTTTCTGAACCCCATTCTAAAATCTCAACCGTGAGACTAGCCTCTCTTTCCAAACAAACCTCTGCAGCAGCTGCACGAAGAGGACGCACCACGTGAGCGCCACGAACCATGCGCTGCTTGTGCTGGGGTCGGATCACTCATGTGCCGGGGAGAGCAGAAAGGGACACCCCCAGGACGACACCATTTGCTCCACAGCCTTATAGGATCTCCTGTGTGAAGCCTGATTTTCAGGGCCAACTAGATGGATTCTGAATAAACACCAAACTTGTTGCCCCGCTCTCCTTTCTGCAAGGATCTGTGCATGATCGACCCCTTGCAGACAACTTCGAGCTTGCATCTGCAGTTTATTACTGCTTGTGCACTTATATACTCAAATCCTACTTTAAAGCTGCACAATTAAGTTGACATCAAATATATGTCAGGAAATGCAAAAGGTAGGATTGCATCAGGAAGATTAATGTGCCTGTGTTGCTGACCCTTTTTAATTTATAGTGCTCCTCTTATCAGGGAAAATGACGGTATTCAAACACACTTTTTCAAACTGGAGGAAGAAATGGTGTGCCATTTTGACCATGTCCCCAAATTCCAGAAGGGCAAATTGCAGGGAAAGAGGTGAGGCAAATACTCCAAATATGTGGGCCCAGGCAAATGCAGCATCAGAGAATATCCAGATTTAAGTGGGATCTACCAGTGAGATAATAAATACATAATGAACAGCACTCAATGCATTTGATTGAATGAAATCCTGTAAAGATGCCTTCACTTCTCAAAGCATTAGAAAATGCAGGAGTGGGACTGTCTTGTATTAAACAAGAAGAACCGAACAGTGGCATCCCCGATTGGCCCTAGGGTGGAGAGTTAGGTGAGAACACTAATGGTGTTCATGACTTCAGCTCTTGTAGGACACAGAAGGCCCCGACCCTGAAGAGAGCCTCAGCCTAACACTTGCCGTGCACAGGGCTGGCAGCACCCATCCCACTGCCATGAGTCTGTCCAATGGGCTGGCTGGCTGCCTGCAGCCTCCTGCTCCTGAGGCACTCTGGTAGACCTCGAATTTTAAGTAATTTGATCATTTGACTATTTTATGATCCTGCCTATGACTTCTGATTATAGTTCTATCAATAAATCTATTTGGTTCCTGTGTTTCTAAGTGTAGTGCTGAAGAAAGCTTGGCAATGGAAAGCCTGACTGGATGTTCCTGGGGCACTAGGGGAAAGTCAATGAGGTCTCCTAGGGGGTCACAGGATGAAACTGCACCAAGAGCATAGACAAAATACATGTGTAGGACTTAACCATGCCTTCTGCAGTCAGAAATGCAGCTTTAAAAGCCTCTGTGAGGCAGGAGAGCCTCGAAGATATCAGCAGCTACGCTGCAGCTCCTCTGAGAAAGGAAGAAATGCTGTCCCACAGGCCCTTCGCATGTTCAAGTAATGGGCTCATATGTCAATTGATTAATTTTTGGGCTGCCACCGTAAACAATCATCAAACAAGGCTCATTTTCTTATGTCTTTTCTTCCAGGTCATTGTGATGGTCTCTAACCAATTCCCTTTCCTTTATATTCTTTATTTTATTCCATTTCATTTCATATGATGATAAACCTGGAGGAGCTGAATATCCAGCAATCTATGTGGTTCCTTTGGTGATCACAGAAGCAAAAAAACACCAAAGCAAACTAAAAAGACTGTCCAAGGGGCAAGCCTGGGCACGTCCTGAGGGGATTTTGGACTAACTCCCCATGGTGCATCTTGCAGCACTACTTGATGACGTTTCTGGACCCTGTCACGAGAATGTCACACCCAGGATAAACCAGAAGGTGTCTGCAGGCAGAGGTGCAGCTCTGCAGATGAAATGCAGGAAAGGCCCAGGAGGATGCCTGGGGGAGAGCTGGCAGAGCTGAGCTTAGCCTGAGGCAGGTGAGATGCTGACAGGCACCTCCTTGTGCCTCACTGCTGACTTGTGGGGTGTGTGTTGCTGCACGCTGGTCTGTGAGCTTTGGGAGCTTCTGCCAAGGCAGGAACTGCAAAGAGGGTGCTCAACAGCACAAGGAAACCCACGGGCGTTTTGGGAGTGATTGTTGCTTTGTCCTCTGTTTAATGTGCTTCTCCCCTCCCCACGGAAATGAGAGATGAGCACAAAGAACTTTCCAGCCCAGATCCTGATCATGAAGAAACCACTGCACAGCCCTCAGTCTGGTCTACGTGCCAGCAGTGATGGGGATGTGCTGCACCCGGCTGCTTGGCCAAGCTGGAGCAGCCAACTTGGCTTTCTGTTGAATCTGTCTCCATAAAAATTAAGGGGGTCAATAAACCAGGCACGGGTGAGTGCACAGTCTCCTAACTCCCCACGCTTCTGCAAATAACATATGATATTATTTTCTGGGCACAGGAAGTACCTTTGCCTGCAGTGCAAGCTACTGGAGAGAGGACTCATAGCTACGAAGGACTGTCCCTGGAAGGAGGAACTGTGTTTTAAGGAGGAGTCTCAATAAAATGAGAGAATGGTTCTTTGCTCATGAAAGGTAGGGAAATGCTATAATTTTATTTTCTTAGTTTGTGAATACAATATAATCATTAGTGACACAGCGATGACAAAAAGAATCGCACTCCATGCTTTATCTTTACTCCTAAGACAACTATACAGTCTTTGTTTCCAGCAATGTATTACTGAAAAATAATTAAAAAAAAATTACCATGCAATATCTGCACGTAGCACGAGGAAGGATTCTTATGTAGCTCTGATGGGAAGCAAGGAGGATAAATGTGACAATGCTTCCAAAAGAGCGGTTTCACCGGGAACAGATGCAGCCACATTCCTGTCAGAGTGAGATGGCAATGGCAGTTCTTCCCCATTCAGAATCTTTTAATTAGCCCTCTGCTGTTTGGAAAGCTTAGAGCATTGTTGGTACTACCTCTGTTTATTAAAGATTCATATTCAGACTTTGCTGGCCATGGGTCATTTGCTTTTTGGAACCAGAGCAACAGAAAATTGTGTCTGAGATATCAGAAAGAGAAGTACTTAATGAAATGACTAACGTCTTCAGCCAAGTGTCTAGCTGATTACAGGGTCCAAACAGCAGAACAGCAATAAATCTGCCACAAAGAGAATTGTCAGTCAAGAAAAAAAGCTTAAAACCAAAGAGACAGGGAAGCAAGAGCTAAAAATGTGAAAATGCAAATCTAGTGTTATTTTTACTAGTCAGAGCTCTGATATTCGAGCGCATATGCTAATTTGGTCAAGTGTGAGATCCCATCATCTCTCAGAGAGCACTGTTTTACAAGGAAAGTGAAGTTCCATTCTGCAGTCATTTTAAACATTAGATATTTTCTCCAGGCAAAAAAAAATAAAAAAGCAATGAAAAAAACCAACAACATTTTGCAGCATAAAAAAGCCCAAAGCCTTTCCTTTGCCACAAAACAGTGTATAAATAAAAACACAGTTGTACATTTATGATATTTCCACCAGAGACATTTCTTATCTTCCTATGCCCCCACTAGAAAATGGTGATGAGAAACTGAAATTTCTGGATGTCAGCATAGTCCTCTCCAAGACCCTTGCCCCTCTGAGTAGGACATTAAATGTCCATTTAAAGCAAACCTGGCAGTATATGCCTGCATAAAGAGCCTGGCAATCAGTCCCAAGTGCCTTCTCTATCATTTGGATTCCTGCAAGGTTTTTCTTTCTGGTACACAGGGCATCTTTGTTGACATTACCAGCAGGCAAGCTGAAATGAAGCCAGGCTTAACATTACTCCTCGACACTGGAACAGGCATTGTAGCACGGTTCAGCCGCGTGTCAGGAGGCTGCTGGGAGCTCTCGTTTACCCAGGCAGCCTTGGGTGTGTTTAATGTCTCAACACAACACCATGCAGAGACACCTGAACGAGCTCTAGGCAGGCACCGGGCAAGGTGAACCTCTGGGAGCTCAGGCAGCCTGCTCAGCCCAGCATCACGCCTTGTTCAAACACAGAGCCTGGGACACCCCTTCCCTGGGGCGCAGGGACAGGGCCCCTCTGTACCTAGCTCGGCACATCACCCACCCGCAAAGCCACCGGCACACACAGGCACCTAAACTGGATTGCTTCAGGAGGCTTGGACACACTTTTGTTTTGACATGAGTGTCTAAAGAACCACCCAAATCCAAGCTTCTGGCTTGGACCCTCCGCCCACCTCCAAGTACACCATTGAGCTTTACAGTGATCTCAGCAGCCCTACAGCAGCAATGGCCTGGCACTATTATATCCATTTTACCAGAGGCAAATTCCTGACACCCTCCACGCAGAGTCAACAGGGACTTTTGGTAGTCTGGCCAAACTCAGGTACCCCACAGTGATCTCTGCAGCAGGCAGAGCACAACTCAAGAGGATGGCACCCAGTGGATGACAAAACTGCCTGGCATCGTTGCCTGGTTTGGCATGCACTGAACATCAGGTACACTGACATAAATATATATAAAATATATTCATAATGCGCACTGGCACACAATATTTTACACTTTCTATGAATCATACCCTACAACCTGTCTGTGCTTGCCAGGAGATTGAAATCCTATCACTGCACTCTTAAGAACATCATTAGGAGGCTTAAAGAATAGAGACTCTGCATGTCTCCTTCAAAACAAATTTTGCTGTAATTTTGAGGTTGATGCAAAACTTTAGCTGCAGTGCAGAACAATAAACAATACATATTTTATAATGGCAGCACAAAAATAGCACATGATATTTCTTTCGTGGGCCTGCTAGTGCTTCTCTTCTGTGTTAAGATCACAAGAGAAGAAAAGCACAGTTTATTTGGAGTGCCTTCCATTCAGTGTTTGTTACTTATTTATTTATCTAATTTATTTTCCCTTTTTGTCCTTTGCAGCCCTGTTTCTGCACTAAGGGCTTTAGCATGCCTACTTTGCATGGCGGCTTCCCTGGGATATTTTACCTCTTTCAACTGTTCAAATGTTTATCTTCACCAGGAGTAAAAGGAGAAAAGCTTGATTCCCTCAGGGTGATGCAATGTTTCTGCATGGCATTTCAATAGCATCCTGTTATTCAAACAATTAGAAATCACAGAGACCATGCACGGAATTATCAGCATACTGCATGGAGATTTTTATTATTATGTAGCGCGTAATGAAAATGATTTGAAGGACCCCAAAGCATCATAACAGAAGGAAGCGCTGAATAATCAGGTGTTTTTTTTTTTTTTTCCCCTTTTTAACTGCAAGAGCCCAAAATATTGTTTACTTGGACATATGTCAAGCTAAAATGCACTAAAGTGGTGAATATATTTACTGATGCCCTTCCTTGCATACCAAGCGCAACACACTCTGGGAGTGTAGCTGGAGACAGAGCCAGGAGCTTGGGCTACAGCTGCCACACTGCTGCTGCTGCTGCTGCTGAATAGCAGGGACTGACTGGCAGGGCTTAAAAACACACATGGATTTTTCAGAGCATGTTTTTCATGGCAGCTCAAGGAGGATGTTTCAAAACCATGGACTGCTCCTGGAGACACCTTGCTGTACAGCCATGAGGAGAGTCCCTGGGCACTGGCTCCTTCCTGAAGTTCGGTGAGGAGCTGGCCTCATGCTCCTCCAGTTTTTAAGAAGTCATCCTGGAGACTGCAGCTCATGACAAATGCTTGAATATGCTGTGCAAGACACTTCAACTTGAGACCTAATTCCCCTTTAATTTTTGACCTGTATATTTTTTTACTAAATTTTGTCAAAAAACATTACAAACTTCACCTTTGCTTCCTTCTTATAATTCACAGCACCAATTATAGTATGACCTTCACCTGGCTTCCCAATGCCTCTGGTGCCCTAAACAGTACGTTGAATTGTATGCTAACAATTTTAGGGCAAAATAAATGTCTCTCTCTCTTTTTTTTTTTTTTTTTTTTTTTTTTTTTTTTTTTTTGTCCTTCTAAATATCATTCTTATTTAAAAGGCTCTAAGTTGTATAAAGCAATCTTTGCTAGAACTGGATGCTTTAAAGCTAAACAGAGAAACACAAGGCTGATGACTGGGTTTGAAGAGTCATGGGAAAACCCTCATGCTAGCTGTGTGACCAGGGAAGAAAATTCTAACTCTGTGCACATACCAATTCAAGTGTCTGCAGGTATCTAATGTGTGAAGTTTATTTAAAACTCATAGAACAAAATAAATGCCTTTTTATAGTTTGTCTATCCGTGGTGTCCTTCACATCTCTGTGGTCTGTGCTAAAACAAAGCTTTGCTGACTGTTTCTCTCTCTGTAAACATTTGAGGCTGTCCTTCATGAACAGTTTATTGCTCTGTGCCTCAGACTGCTGATATTGTTCACTCCTATCTTGAAGCCAGCAGAATAATGAAAATTGTTTCCACAAATCCCAGAGTTTCTCCCTGGACTGCAATACCCAGTGGGAAAATTGCAACATCCAGTGGAAGGCATGGGACACTATCTATCATGGGATCCCTCTGCTCACAAAGAACTGCAGCACTGTCTGAGACCAACAGCATATTTCTGCTAAAACCTTTATTAACAACATCAGCAGTTACTTCTGAAAGTGGAAAGTGGACCCTGATTTAACAATGAAAGTAAAGGGATGGTGGTCTTTTGGCTAGCAGAGACCAGTGTGCTACCAGCCCTATCCCCATCATGCAGCACATGAGCCATCCAATGCTGGTGGGGAAGGAAAGTGGGGACCTTCCTAAAATGAGTGAAAACTGTGGTAAAGGAATTCCTCAATGTAAACACCACCTCCACATGTGCAAACCCAGACCAGCTCTCCCCATAAACCTCCCTGCATCCTTAAACACATGTGCTTCCCTCGTCTTCATGGATTCATGGAATACTCTGAGCTGGAAGACACCACAAAGATCATGTTAAGTAAATGGCCCATGCAGGGGTTGGACCCACAGCCTCGGTGTTATCAGCACCATGCGCTAACCAAGGGTACCTGCCTGAGGCAGCACCATCTGAACTGGCCATGTATTCCAGGCTACCCTGCTTGGGCAGCTGCCTTCAACTACAAAACAAAATCTAGTCTAGCTCTTTAATGAAATTTTGGGACGATACTTCCAGGCTTTTCTTCAGGCATTGTTTGCAACTCCTGCACAGACAGAAATACGGCAGGATAACCTGCTGTTATCGTGCCCAGTAGTGAAATGAGATCTCAGCCCACAGGTATGAGCCTGGGACCCATGCAAATCGCTGCATATGCAAGAAGGAGGGTGCAGTACTAACCCTCATTTCCTCAGAGCATTCAGGTCTGTAGAGGAAAGCTGCTGCACAAAACTAGGCATTACTGCTGGCTAGGGATGCTGCCTCTTCTCTTGCTGCCTCGTGATGACTACAGGGGCTAGCTGCTTTTGGGATCAAGCCCCAAGGGCAAGTCCCTCTGCCAGGGAAGGGAAGACAGACAACTGACTGCAATGTGCCATCTCAAGGACATGTCCTTGCCAGGAAACTAATGGGATGCGAGTAACCTTCTTCAGGTCTGGGACACAGATCAGCGGAATCCACCTGCAGCTCCTCGAAAGGAGCAAGTGCTGTGCACTGGCTAGGACAGGTGCCCCTGGGGCACCCGAGCTGTTCCACTTGGGAGAGCTCCATTACAAAATGGGCAGGCTGAGACACAGCAATTAAATCTGTATGTCTGAGGACATCTCACACAGGCTTTTAGCTGCAGCCTGCACGTGGGAAGGGACTGGGGCAGGAGATGGACTCTGTGAGGAAGGGACACCTGCCACTCTGCAAGGGTTGTGAGAGCTGAGGTCAGCCCTATGCGTCAGCTCCTATTGAGTTTTCCTCAGGCTCATATTTAATGCATGGGATGTATTTTTAATGGTTTAGACGTGCGAACAAACCGTGGCCTTGATGTTCCTACATGGGTGTGTGAAGGAGCCTCTGACCTTCTGCAATGGATGCAGTTCTATTTTAACAGTTAACATAAAGTGGGATGGAAGAGATGAAGCATTCTATTAAGACATTTGATAATAAATTGGTGCTTTCCCAGTGTTTTACATAGTTATTCTCTCTGATGATCTATTTAGCCAACACATGTAATTCTGAGCTACAAAGTTGTATTCCTGCTTTCGTAAACATACTTACATAAAACTCAATAACAACACAGTCTATTTATTGCTAAAACGCTAGTAGGAAATTGGAAAAGGTATAAATACAATTCATTGCTGGTGATCTCCTGCCCCCTGAAGGCACTGTAAGGCTCCAAATCTCGCTCAGTTCACAGCATCATAAAACCGAAGCAATAAATGTCACTCCTTTCTTGATTGCGCATTAGGCCAATCGGCTTTTTATTGCAACTAAATAGGCCGTCAGGAAGGCACCGCTCACTTTACTGCTAGGGGATGACTTTGGCTAAATGGGGGGCCAGGGAGGGAGGAAAGCTTACTTTTAAATAACAAGACTAAGAGAAAACAGGGAGGGAAAAAAGGTGCAAAAGCACGTTGCTCTGCAAGGCCTTTGCACTTGCTCTTTCATGCTGTAATGCCTTGATGTACGCAGACGATTATGTGTCAATGCACATTAATATCTGATGTGCATTACCATATTATCATCCCTTATGTGCACTTTCACAGCCTGGTGAGCCCAGGCTTTCCCAGCCATGGGCTTACACAACCAACGTCACCACAGCAGTACAAACCGAGCCTCGGAGCACCCGCGCACAGCTCTGCCCTTGCAGAGCCCAGAGGGACCCTCTTGCAGCCCTCCCACCAAGCAGCAGGAGCTGGGCGTGATCTTTATAACACCCTATATTACAGCAAGAGCATGAAACAGTGCCAAAGCCATTCCTCCCAATGCAAATAAAGGCGTGTGCTCAGAAGGCTGGGACACTTTTCTACGGAGGATTGAAAACCGCAGTCATAGCCGGTGGTAGAGGAGTTAAAAAAAACCCCAAACCCTGGGTTCATTTGCTCCCCTGTTGAGCTGGGCACATAAAATGGTTGCTCTCCACCATGCTGTCACATGTATGTATTGTATCCAGACATTTCCTGAAAATACAGAGGGATGCTGTTGCTGTCTAACACAAGGCTGAGGCACCCATGTGCACGCTTGTACCAGGTACGGGTTGGAGTTAACGCAGTCCCACAGCTGCCCCACCTCGATGCTGCCACCACTCCACATCCTCCAGCTGCCCTGTCACATAAACACTTCATTCAGCTGCTCCCGCTGGGTGAGCTATTCCAGCCTCCCAGCTAGCCAGAGGGAAGGCAGGTGAGGACAACCTCCCTTCCACCCTTGGGGAGTATCCCCAAAATCCTCCTCGAGCCCTTACACTTGGGCAGCCACTGCAGCTCCTCCCCACTCTCCAACAAACAGCCAGCTGGACTAGCTGCAAGTCAGCCTTCCATTTCCTCCCCGCTTCCACAGTCCTCCGTCCCTCCTCCATCCATCCCTCCAGCCTTCTCTGCCATGACCATCCACCCTTCCATGCCTCCCATCCACACACCACATAGACAGGCATTTTGGCCATGGAAATCTAACAGGAAAATTGGTCTATATTGAGCCATGCTTTTAAAATTATTACAGCTTTTTTACCCCAACTCTAATGTTGACAGACTAGTAATTGCAAAGACAAATGATGACTATGTCTCTTACAAGTCTTCTTCCCCTTGAATTTCAGAAGAATTTGTGTCTTGCCCCTACAAGAGCTTGACACGGTAAGATATGAAAAACCCCCCAAAATCTCAGAAGTTATTTTTAGCTTTTCACAAATCAGTATTTCCTCTGAAGCAATTGAAGCAGTCAGTAAGGCAAATTCTGCTTTTATCATCACAATTTCCAAGTTATTCCTTTGCACTGTATGACTGCCAGAGCATTCACACTCCAACTGAGTTTGTTCTCCCTTCTACCAGCAAAAGACTCCACAGGCTACTGAGGAGTTACTCCATAGTTATCAAACTAGGAGAGAACTTTTGTTTCACTGTAGTCAGTAGGGTAGCTTTCATTGACTTCCATAAGTTGGAAGTTCACCTTCTGAACTGAAATCTAGTTTGGGTGAGCACCTGAAAAGAGGAGCACAAGGGAAAAAAAAAAACCTGTAAGCTTTATGACTGTGTAGAGTATTACTCCCTGGACACACAGCAGGTTTTGCTGTAATTGCAAAAGATAAAAAATGCCTTTTTTATTACAAAACCAAATGTTAGGAATTCTAGTTTTTGGATAAGAGATGGATGTGTCGTATAGGGTCCTTAAAAACCTGCTTGGGTGAGTAGTACAGATGGAATACAATGTGGGTTTGCATTTATCTGAGAACATTTAGAGCCATGATATATAGTCTACACGACAGACTTCCTTGATGTATAGAGAAAATATAGCCAATTTCTTTGTGTAGGCTGAATTATTTACCAGAGTGTTCCAAAGTGTATTGGTAATAAAACACTATGAAGTATAAGTAACTCCAGACAATCTTGGCTTATGTTAAAACAAGTTTTGTTGTTTTTTTTTTTTTTTAAGAATGTTATTAAGAAAATAAATCCTGAGAATCTGGAAAGGCAGGACTTACTCAAATGAACATAAGCCTCTGAAGGATTGTGATGACTCAATGGATAGAAAGGTCAAATTCTCCCAACTATCGTCCTAAAGGAGTTTGGAATCAGTCTCACTTCAAAATGAAATAGGCTATTTTGGCACAGGATGAAGGATGCAGAGATGGTAAAGTGATTCTGCGAAACTCACCTGACTGGGAAAAATGGCTGGTTTTAATTAAACCCAAATAAAATATATGTAGAGTAAAACATTTTCACCAGATGGCCAAACAAACCATCATTTTTCCAAGCATTAACTTTCTAGCCAGGCCACTAGTAGTGCAATCAGTTTAGAAACACAAGGTTTCCCTCATTCCCTCATCCTTCTCTGGAGAACTGGACCATAACCTTTTCTTGGAGCTGCTGAAGATAAAGCTAACTGCTTTTTCCCCACCTTTCCCTGCTCCTTCTGCAGACTCATTCCAAGAATGAGGAAAACCACCTATTTTTGGCTTGATTTAGGGTCAAGCCAAGTCTGTGGGGATCTTTCCCTGTTTATGGTTGGTTACAAAATCACTTTTACAACTAGGCCAGTGTAGGCTGAAACTACCTCCTGAAAGGGTCCTACAATATCTCAGCAGCTCGACAGAGAGAAACCTGACAGGAACCACAGCATTCATGCAATGCTTATCTGGGCACCTTATTTTCTGACCCTAACATGATGCCTAGATGCTGGATTCTAATAAGCCAAATCTTTCACCTAAGCTGGAGCTGCTACAATGTTGTTCTTGCTTGTGCTGTAGACAGCAATCCAAGCTACAACTTTGCATTTTGCTAGTTTTCCCACTTTTGTGTCAGTTCACGTTGCATTTTTTTTCCTGAGTCCCAAATGAAGAAACATGGCTGGGTTCTCTATTCGGCTCTCACACTCCAGGCAGCAGGATCTGACTGAGAAGCCTCATGTAAAAGCCTCCAACCTGGCTCTTTCTCAGAGCAGGCTTCGTAATTAAAACATAACAGACAGGTAGGTGTCATCTTGCTTGTTCTAACATTCCTCATGTTTTGTATTTCATTGCAAATCCTTCATTGCCTAATTTCCAGTTGCTTAGGCTACATTTTTTCCAGTGTTGCTGACTCTTAACCCACTGCACAGTGTCTCTATACTTATCTCAATATGGCATCTCAACAGTTTCCCTGGAAGTCAGTTTTCCCTGCCAGGGTGGGCTCTCCTTATATTTCAAAATCTTTTAACCATAGAACATGCCCCAAACGAAACATTACCTGCTAACAGAGACAGAAGTGGGCTTATTTCTGGGCAGGCATGGGAGGTAGCTCTGCTATCAGGTTGGGGGCTAAGATAGTGGCATGGGTGTGAGAAGGTGCAACCTGCTTGGTCATCTGCTGCTTCACTTCATACCTTAGGTACAATCTCCAGCAGAAATTTAAGTTTTTGCAGAATTGTGTATTTTTCATTATTTGTTTCCATTTCTGTGTTTATTTGAACCACAAGCCCAAAGTATATGTTTAAGTGTTAATGTCTAGGTATGAACGAAGATCTACTTTTTCACTAGAAAAAGAAAAGCAGCAGAAAACAGCAATATATCTACTGTATAATGCTTGGGACACTGCAGATGTTAAAGCAGCTCGTTGTTTCTGCATCTGGAACAAGTAGGTCACACATAGTTATTATACACACTGCTGAACACGAAGCAGCCAATACCCGTGTAATGTATGTGAGACTTCAAACTACCTTTTAGTACTTTATAGCAGTACAGCATCTTGTTTGCAAATGCTCTGCTTGAGAGCAACTGATGGAAGGGGGAAGGGACCCAAAGCTGACTGACCTAATTGCTGTGTGAATTGAGAAGCTGGCAAAATCATTAGTTTCTTTTATATGTTTTCTTTCTATACTATAATAAAGATAAATATTGATTGCTAGGGCAGTATTGATTGCAGGGGTCGCCGCAGATGGCAGCTGCATGATTTGCACAGATAGCTCCCATGCACAGAGCCACTTATTTGCATGAGAATGTGGTTTCACCCCCCTCATGTGCTGCTGACTGTTCACTCGCCTTATAGGAGCATTTACCCAAACTAAATGTATCAGTGATTAGCAGTAAAATATGAAACGAGGGACTGAAACAGTTCATCCTCTTAATACGTTCTGTGTATGTGCGTATCTGCTGTGGGTAAGGGAGTTTATTGTCCCAGCCGTGCAGAAAGAAGCACAGGACACAAGGGACCTGCTGTAATTATGCTGCAGTGTCACCACCTCACTTGGGAATGCCACCCACCCAGCCACACAGCACTCCTGGGATCACTGCTCCTTCCTTCGCCCACTGACCCAGACACTGAACAAGCCAAGCTCCTTCCTTCAGGCCTGGATGTCTCCCTCCAAGCTGCCAGCTTGGGATCATGAGTGTTCCTGCAGAATGGCTTCAGTATTTTCTCCTAAGCTGAACCTCCTGCAAGGAATGGAAATGGCCCCTCTAGTGTGGGCCAGGCTCATGAGAAGGGAGGGAAGCTGCCTACCACGAGCAGGCTGCCTACTGCAGAGCATGATACCCCATGCCCAGCCCAGGAGGAGTCCTTAGGGTGAGTGAGACCAAGTTGCAGGAAGCAGCAGGGGCATTTAGGCCCCTTTTTATCACTGGAGCAAGCCCCGCCGTGGCCCATTTCAGTGTTAGGTACCTCCTGCCTGGGATGTTGCTGCCTCTGTCTCCCACCTGCAGCCTCCAGCAGTGAGGAAGGGGCAGGCAGAGGAACAGTCTGCAGGTGGCCTCCTCACCTGCTTGGACACTGCCAGGCTACAGGGGAAGCACACTCCGAGCACACCACACACCTCGGTGTGCTGCCTTCCAGCTAGCAACCTGCATCTTATTGTGGGCAGTGCTGCCCTCCCACACTGCTGCTGCCTGACCTGCTGATATTGGAATTCAAAGGGAAAGCATGCATATTTAACCCCAATTCATCATTTTGATTTTGATTAACTCTGCAAGTCAGAGGTTTGCAGGCTTTAATCTTGTTTTAAGAAAATACTCCTGTCCTCTCTACTGTCAGCATTTTCCAACAGGAACTTCAACAAAAGGGCCTTTCTTACTATTTCTCTCCTTCTGTTTTGGACCTAATGGTGGACCTCTGAAATAAGTGCCCAGTATTTATCCAAACCATGGTTTGTCCAGTGCAGGGAGTGCTCTTATCTCCTCAATGGCCCATAAGGAGGAGATTAATGCTGGAACCCGGGTTTCTGACGTGGTTCTGCACTGACACTAAGCCACTTCAGCAGAGAGCAGGCACTCCATTTGGTGAGCACTGTTTATGTACAGTGAGTATTTCATAGATGCTTTTTGGAAGATCTGAGCAATACGCCATGGTTCAAAATGTTACACCTCATTCCTCAATTCCTTTTAAGTATATCTCTCGGGGTGTTATGTTGAGTAGCCCTGTCTTACAAAATCAATTATTCCTTAGCCAGCTCGGAAATAAAACCCAAAGCAAGCAACACCAAATGTCTGATTTACCAATAGATTGCAACCCCGTGCTAAAGAGCATAGCCACTGCCCTGCTTTAAATATTCATGAAGCCCACTGGTGCAAAATGCATTAAAGGTGGGAATAATGCCAGTAATACATGATCCTCTTAGTGACAAGAAGCTTTCACATATTAAAGCAGCAAGATGTTAAAGACTTTCAACTGAACAGTCTTTGTTTTTAACTCAGAGAAAGAGATTCACTAATGGAATGCCAAATTGCATTCACTCTCATGATACTTGACTGCGGAATAGGATAATAACACATGTGTGCTTCTGCGTGCCATGGAAAACCTGTTATTACAGAGGTTTCTTTCCTGCCTTTTCTCCGTACTTTCCAGAAAATGTTCACACAAATCTTACCCCTTCAAGTAATTTTCTGTGTGCCAACCCCCCATTAGAATCCCAGGAGTCTAGCCATTAACAGATTGGTTTTATGCAAATAAAAAGATTTAAAAATAATGGTGACACAGTACAATAGTATAATTTAGATGAGTGACAACTGGCAATGAAT
>VZRN01000259.1:475942-550139 GCA_013397935.1 Dasyornis broadbenti
AGAAAAAAAAAAAAAAAAAAAAAAAAAAAAAAAAAAAAAAAAAAAAAAAAAAAAAGAAAAAAAAATAGTTAAACCAGAGATAACGGTCTGCAAAATATAGATTGTGACAACGCAGAATAATGTCAATTGTCACTTTTAATCATCAGCAGCCCAACCACATCTGCTATCACACCTGTGCTCTCTTTTCTGATCTACTCTGGCACCCTAGAAATAGTAGGCGAGCCGCCAGCTTCCCATCTCCAGCTCTCTGAAGTCTGGCTCTGCTACCAGCCTGCATCCCTCTTACCGGGAGCGGATCAGGCACTGACCCTGCACCCTCAAACTGTTCCTGACTGATAGGGATTCACTGCTAATGCTGGGCTTGTCACCCTGTAATAACAGGTCTCAGGACCACCAGGAACTGCTGACCCCATTTGGATTTTACAAACCTCATCAGTCAGGTGAGATAGCTAAAGGAGCCCTGCTTACATCTGGTATTTGACCCACACAAAAACAGTGATCAAATAATAAATTGAATGTCTCTGGTGCCAAACATGAAAATTCAATTAACATGCATTTGAAAGACGGATCTAGAACCTCCACACATAGTCCACTTTTATTCTAGAAATAAGAATAATAAAAAGCTGACACCCAGAAGGCTCATTGTTTAGAAAGATGCTTATTCAAGACTAATCAGGGGGCAAGGACAGGAAAACAGGGCTCTGTTATGGTATGTCAAGTTGCATACTTCAAAGGAGATCTTTAACAGGCTTTACATGGTCTTTGTACTTTGGGCTGGAAATCAGCTTTCCTGCCTCCTGAGAGTTTGTCTGGGAGCATCTTCCTAGTGCAAGCCCTTCCCTGCTTCCTGCCCTGAGAAGCACCTTCCCCTGCAGAAAGAGTGCCTGCCAATAAAGACTGAGCACCCCAGCTCCTGCCGTTGTTACGCTGCTCCGTAAAAGCCAAGTTGTTCCAAAGGGGAGGAATTAGATTGTGCAAGAGCTGCAGTGGGAACACTGGGGTAACTTGGATCAGGCAGTTTTACCAAGCTATTTCTGGAAAAAAATAAACACTGCTACTTAGTGCTTATGATTAATAATATTATCTTGTAGCTAATTTTATTCCTTGCCCCTCTCTTCTCCTGCCTTCCAATTTGGAAGCACACTTAATTATGAAAACATGAGCACTAGACTGTGAATTTTGATATATTAATTTCACCATGGTTTTGTTTCTACACTGCACCACCAAAGCTCTCAAGGACAACCAGTCAAGGAGACAATGAAAATCATAACACCTGGGGTAATTTTCTTAAGCAAAGTCAACATTAGGCAATTTCGTACTCACAAATTTCATTACATTACTGAAACCTATAACCATGATGCACCTTGCTCCTGTTTTTCCATGCCACAATTTCCTTTGATGACTGGAGCCAGAGCAAAGACTCAGTGGTTTGTTTGCTTGGGGTTTTTTTAAGGACTGGAATCAGAGATTACTGATTACTAAGAGGCTGGAAAGACAAAACCAAAATGAGCACAAACAGAAAACCATGACCATACTCCTGAGCTTCTTCACTGAACAGCAGGACTGTTCCTAATTTCATGCCTGAGCAAGGGTGCACGGATGCCTTGCCTGGGTAAGGTCAGCTGCCCAGCACTGGGCCCAGCTATTATGTTCAGCATTCATTTATTGACTCCTCTCTGCTCCATTTTGGTTCTCCTCCTTAGAGTTATGGCCTCATTGTTTCATTGACATTTCAATGCCCAGTTTTTGTATCCATTCTTTAGCTACCACTAGCCCACATCTCCAGAAGCACCATCCAGACAACAGCTCTTACATTTGCATGGTTATTTTGTTGTCTCTCTAAATCTGTTTTAATTACTTAGAGGGAAACGAGTCGTGGCATTAGGGCAGTGTTAGAAATACAGCTCTGTGAATAAGTGACCTTTTTGATCTACTGGCTGTTCCAAAATCACAGTGAAATGATTAGCTCAAAGTTGGCTTAATATATGTTTGCATATTTCCTAGGCAAAATGAAAAGTAAAAATCTGAGTTGATAGAATTACTTCCCTTCAGTTTATGTAATTAAGGTCTAAAATACTAAGAAATCTGAATCATTATGAAACCCCTTTTAAAAAATAAAAATTAAAACTATTTCCATTGAGAAAATGTCTAAACGTATGTTCTCATTTTTTCAAACTGTTGAAGGCAAGGTTTTCTACTCCAGCAACTAGGAAAAAGCGAGACAGATTTCCCAGTGTTTCCAATGCCACACATGAATTAACATGATGATAATACTAATGATACTTTTTAACTGGAAAAGCTTTAGGTCAATTATTTTTCCCAATTCTATTTTTACTGAAGTATGACGCTGTAAAACCCCAGATGGAATAACATAAGTTATAATGGCAACAAAATGCATAATTGTGTTTCTAAACTTGGTCTAAATTGTGCATGTTCCAAAATTATAAACCAGAGTGTTTCATAATTTTTTTTTCAGCATAATAACCACCTCAGTCACTTTGAGATGAATCTCTGGGTGCAGAAAATTGAGTATCTAACATTTGTAATGCTTTCTAAACCACAGTACCTTTAAATAATACAACATTCATTAAAATAGAAGAGTAGAGCAAATTACCGTACCAAACATCCTCTGCATCTTCATCACACTCTGCCCCAAACTGGCAAATGTCACAGGTCGATGTCTCTTTTTGATTGGTTTCACCTGAGCCTTCATTGACTGTTTGATGGAAAGCAGAAGAATATACATTAGTAAAGACAGCACTGTAGCAAAGCACTTCTCTCTCTCTAGAAAAATCTATTCACTGCATCAGCTTAGTGCGCTGCTCACAAAGCTGACGGTCAGCCAACTGAGTCTCTGAACGGGCCAACGCAGAGATTTCCACCTTGGCCTGTGATGAATCCCCTGAATTACTGAGTTAAAAGAAAAACCAGAGAAAAACCCTTCCTCTTCCCTCTCCCCCTAAACAATGACCCCTTCAAGCTGCAGACCAGGAAGGTTGTGTCCCCACTGAGCCTCACTGCTTTATTCCCTGGGAAAATAATAGAGGGGCATTGATAGCATCACATGCTGCCTCATGTCCTTTACCCGTGAAGGCCTTGAGATGGCCCCAAGGGGATGCTTTCCTCGAAAATGTTTTGAAATTACCTGCCATGTGGTGCAATCTAGTCCACTCCAAAGGCAAAACATTTTTCTCTGCAGAAGAACAGCTATGAGCCCCAAGGACTAGTTATCTCTGGCAGGAAAGATTTAGTGCTGTCCAGAGGAGAGGACAATCTCCAGCATAGGTTAAATTTGAAACCTGGGAAAGTCAATGCTGGTGTCTGCAATTGTGTAAGGTTTGTACCTGGCCCTTAAGTCAAAAACATGAAGGGACTAAAGGGAAAATAAAAAATATGGGTGTAAGAGGACTGCAAGAAAAATATTGACAGCTGAGTACGGAAAGACAAAAAGAGACCACTAAGGTAGGCACCAAGAAGAGGGTTTGTTAAAAGATCCAAAAGAAACATTATCTATGTTTCTATTGAAGTGAATAAACACCCTTTGATACTTTTTGAAAGACGCCACTCTCTAGCAAGCCACTGTACCTAGCGATATCCTTCTGCCAGTTGCAGAGTTATTAAACCAACACAGACTTTAAGCATCAATCAGCTCTGACTGATGTTGTTATCTGCACAAACAGCCTCTGCAGTGTCACCTCTCTTGCATTTGGAGTCAGCACTGTGATTCAGGCTTCTGCACACCTGGGTGCAGCCTACCAAAGCTGGTGGACACGTTGGAAGTGTGTTGGTAGTAGCCCCAGTGACATCCACTGGGCAAATCATCTGCCTGATGGACATCCAGGTTGTTACCAGAGGCTTTTGTGTCAGAGTGCTCTGACTTTGAAAAGGCTGCTGTTGTTATTTACTCAAAAAAGGACAAGAATCCCAGGCTTTCACAAAGCTGCTTGAGGAGAAAGGGCTTTTGCCCCTAGAAGAGCAAGTGTGACTCCAATGCCTGTTTTTCAACGAACTTGCTTCCCTATCCTGGACAAGTTATGTAATCGCTGTCATGCTTCCCACAATGTGATAAGAGGAATAATACCATTTCCTCCCAGCAGAGAATATGGAAACAAGCACATTAAATTATTGTGATATGCTTAGATACTGCAGTGATAGAAATCACAGAAATACCAAAGGTAGATGACTTATCTAAAATGCATTTTTCCTGAGCCTTAATATTGCCAAAGGAAGTGTTGGTATTTTTAGGTATGGACTATGCTGCATTAATTTCTTATCAGTCATGCTTGAATTTAGACTATATTAAATTGAAAAAAAAAATCACCTGTGAAGAGCATTCTGATCATCCTAAAAGGAGAAAAAAAGAGAGTTTTGCTCTATTTGTACAAATTTCCTCGCCTTTATATACATAAAATTTATGTTAAAAAAAAAAATAAAGGGGAAACCAGGAAAAACACGCACTGGATTTTTGTTCTACTGCATTGCCAGGCTTTATAGGGAGTGTCTGAACTATGGCTTTTCTGTTTCCTTAAATGACTGAGAAACTCTGTAGGCTCACATGTTATAAAAGCCAATGTATGAGGGTGGACAAGGTGTCCAAGTGTCACATCCTCACACCATTCACATCTCCAAGTTCTACCTGGGTGATTCTGGTCCCGCAGCACCGTGAGGCTCATGATCCTCCCCACCTCCCTGCAGCTGCATCCAGGCCCGCAATGTTTCATTTACATTTTAAATATAGAAATCTCTTTTACTGAGGGGATAACTTTGACAGCCAGTCATGGCAGGGAATTTCCAGTGGTTAAGGTATTAGGCAGGACATGTAACGAGTGATGGTGGGACCTACGGACAGAAGACTTCTTACAACAGCACAGCATTCCTCACCTATCAGAAACATGACAATTGCTCCAGTTCAGGAGGGTGAGAATATATACTTTATGGAACCAAACTTTAATTTCTTTATTTTGTTATTCTGTAAATCACTTCCCTTGCATTTCCTTTTAATTTAAAACATATGCCCTGCTTTCTTCCTCCCTGTAATGTTTCCATTCATAACTGTCCAGCATGTGTTGTTCGACCGGGGACCTCACACGGTTCTACATCACAGGATACATGAAATAGCTACTTAAAACATTAAAAAAACATTTGAAAGACTAAGCGTGTTGAAGAGAAGTAACCAATTTGGAGAAGGTCATCCACATTATGGCACACTGCAATTCTGAATTTCTACTTGAAAATAATAGGTTGCTCCTTCATGTTTTTCTGAAGAAGCCCTGTGACCAGCTTTCCATAGTCAATGTGCATATCGTCATTAAATGTGCAAATGTGCAGCAGTCCTGATTAAAAAAGGCAGCTGTTTATCTCCTGTTTATGCTCTTTCTGTTGTCAGTAACACAGATAATATTATTCTTTACATTTCTTGAAGGTGTGTTTTCTCTCCCTACACAAACATACCCACTGGCATATGCACCCACATCCAGAACTGACACACACAGGGCTTGTTTTCTCCATGCTGTGCAGATAAGCGCTTTGATAAATCAGAGATCTTACGAATTATTTTCCCAATATTTCCTGCTGCTTTTTAGCTTGAGGACTAGTGGATGCTTATTTTCTAAGGTGACTCTTTTTCCTTTTTTTCCCCTCACTGCACTTGCTGATTTGCACTTCTTTCCTAACTCAACTGAAAAAAATTGTTAGCAAAAATAATCTAGTTTCTGGATTCCTCTTCTAAAAAGAACGATTTTTCTTCTCATGCGTGGTAGGTACTTCTCATATTAGCAACTGTTGAGGTTTTAACACCAAGGCCCCACAGGAACATAGCAGGGCTGCAGGGAGGCTAATCACTGAAGCCCACCACTTATTACTCACACAACTGAGAAATGTTAAGCTGCAAATTCCTATTTGTATTAGCAAGACTATCAACTTTGAGAGTCCAAAGAAATGTGCTAACAAGGGTTAGAAGGTCACTTATATTATCTGAAAGTCACTTCAGAGACTACGTCAATCTCCTAAGCAATATAAATTCTTAGCTGTGAAGGCACTACACACAATTTACAGAGTCAATGGACTGTGGTAACCACAATAGCTCTTGTTTTAATCATTTGGTCCTTCTCTGGCATTCTCACAGCACTCAGATCAGATAGCTGTGATTTCAAGAATATCTGTATTGTTCGCAGGTCCCAGAAGAAAGAGACCATTTCTGAGGCATTTTACTCTGTTTCCCTAACTGAAAAAACCCAGATTGAAAGTATCATCAGTAGATTGGTCTGACCCTGTGCTTATTTCCTGTAACATCAGGAGAAAACTAAAAGCCCCGAACTGCCCACTCCCACTTTAGACATCTCTAGTTTCTCTTTACACTTAATCTCTTCTGTAGGTGCTACAACCCAAAAAATCATGCTAGGACTTTACCTAGCATGATTCCACAGCTTCCCGGACCCATGCTCTATTAGGAGTTGGATTGGTGGTTTAGAGGTTTTAACACATGGACATCAAAATCTCTGTGCTCAAGCTTCTGATTAATCTTTGCTCAGTATCTTCCCAAGGGGCTTGACGAGTGTCAGAGCTAGGATGGAAATAAATTCTTTGCAATTTCCAGAGAAGCAGCTCCAGTGGGATGGTTAGGAATATGCACAGCATCTTGATCTGATACACAAAGTACCACAGGGGACACGCACGCAGCTTGCCCCACAGCCCACACTGTGAGGAGTAGATGGAAGTGGGAAGAGTAGCTGGTGAACCATGAGAGTGAGACACAATTAGGTGGCAACACTGGCTAGATGCAAATCTCTGAATCTCTCTTTGCTAACATGCCTCTGAAGGTAATAGGGCAAACTCAAGAAAGCCAGGGCTCAGTTTTCACACAGCTTTGTAGGACTAATATAATAATCCTTATTCAATATATTTCAACTATACTGGAGAACACAACAAAGAAACGATATAAAACATCACCACACAGTTGAATATACAAAATATGACTTTAATGAATTATGAATTATGACTACTCTTATGTAGTCTTCCTTTGATCGATGTGATCAGACACGTGCTCATCACAACACTTGATTCTGACTTGACTCCTCATAGTGGGATATCTTTGCTATTGTTGAAAGAAAAACTTCAAAAAAAGGCTTGCTTCAGCTCATCCTAACAGGATACATGCTTGTCTTCAGCAATAAAATCTAGGTAATAACAAAAATCACATGGAGATGAGAGTTGATGGCCATTTTTGTATTGCGGAGTGAAAGACAATGTGCAAATTAAAATGTAGTGGAGGAGGATGCTCTTCACAACAGCTGAGGTGATCTTGCCACATGCTTCAGCCCTAACAGGAGTGCTCTGAGCAGGTGAGAAGGTGAGTGGATGAAGTGAGAAAGCTCTAAGAAAGCAGGACAGAGAAACCAACAGAATTTACTAAATGTGTGAGAACAAACACTACCTGCACTTGCACCAGATGGCTAAAAACACCTCACAAACTGCACCAGTAAAAGCCCAGATGCTGCAAGCAGCTTCACTCTAATCAATAAGCCTTTTTCCCTGAAAGCATTAGCTCAGTCAAAACCTGCAAAGTGAGAAAAATGAAGGGTGCGAAGCAGGGGGTCAACTCGCCAACGACGCTGCCCTCGAAGTCTGGCAGAGGCTCAGAACGGCATTACAGTCAAAATGAAAGGAAAATGGCCTACAGTATTGGTAATAAATTCAAACTCTGACATACCTTGCTCTGCTTTACTCCTGCCGGCTGGCTCCATCTCAATAAATACAAATTTACCGTCTCTCACACCCGCAAACACATTGGGAAATTACTTAGTGCAGGGAAAAACAGTGTCTCCACCCAGCTCAGGACCCAACGCAGGACTTCTTAAGGAGACCTGAAATATTCTCCTTCACACCAATGTGCCTTTGATGGTTTCTCCATAGCACCACAAGTGAGTCCTTGAAACCCCCTCTCTGCTATATAGGCAGGTGATTTAAACAGCACCAGGGCTCTGCCATACCTTAGCTGGCTGCCTGGAAATCAGACCCCTTTTCTCAGGGTTTATACTGCCTCAGCTCCCATCTTTGGATACCTTTGTGTTGCCATTCTCAGCCAAGTGCTGGAAAAGGTTAATGGGATGACTTCGGTATGATGTAAATACCTAGCGGGGTTTTTGAGGAGGAACTAGATGCACCCAGCCAGCTCAGATTGCTGATAAAACGCACTCTTATCTTATTGCTAAAGACCATGTAGATAGAGTCTGGCACTGCTTTGATGCCAGTCAGACTCAGTTTGAAGTGTTTTCCAGCTCTCTTATACTGTGACTCTCAGCTTATATTTTTTTCCTTAAAAATCATAACCAGTGGATTATCTCAATGTATAAGGATCTCAGCTTCCATGTGTACATTTGCTTTGAAAGGTATGTCTAAGCTTCGGAGCTGTGGAGAAAAAGCTTGTGACTATAACAAACACCAGAAACTCTCATGTTTATAATTTTTAAAAACAACTTTTGTAGGGCTGATTCTTGATTTTTCAGTTCTGTGCAATGCTGAGTTGATACTGGACAGGAAAGCAGCACCTGAGGAGCAGCTCTCCCTTGCGCACAGCCCTGTGCTGAGCTCACCCACCTCCTGTGCTGAAGGCTCCATTTCTGCCCTGCATACTGAGTCTCATCTGTGCAAGAAAACTGTGAGTGCCCTGGGTTCAGGGAAGTAGTATAAAAAATCATTTCACACTATTATTAAGCACTGATGCTCTGTCTTTACTTTTTACCTCCTGTCTTGCTTCCCGTCATGCCTTCCTTCTCTTTCTCTTGTCGCTTCTTTCCTCTTCCCACCACACCCAGTTTTGCAGCGGCACTTTCCCAAACTGAGGCTCACCTGGAGCAGCTCCAGCAGCCCTGCAGATGGGGAGCTGCTGCTGTGAGGAGAGGAGTGGGCCCTTGCAAACCCATGTGCCCCTCGCCTCGCACAGCTCAAAATCTCAGAAACCTCAGAAGACTTCTCCAGCTGTCACCCAGTCCCAGGGCTCGGGGGTCTCTCCTGGCGAGATGAGCAGCAGTCACACCCTCTGAACCTCATTTATTGTGGCTAAAAGTGGATGGGATGGGGATGGTTTCACAAGAACAGTGCTGCTCCTCTGCATCTGTCTGCCTGCAGCTCTCTCCTTTCGGCAGGCGCAGCTGGAGGTTTCCTGCAGCATCCGTGTCTGAAGCCAGGCCATGACCCTCCACAGACCTCTGCAGGGACTTGTCTGCATTTGTACAACCGTGGCCAGGAGGGAACGGATTCAATTCTTACTCAAAGTGTATTTATTCTAAATAAACACCACTTGCTTGTTGCTGTCTCATGCATATTCCTGCAGCTCCCATAGTGCATTTGATAAAAAATTAAATACGATTAGTCGAGGCCAGTTTCTCCTAGCAAATACCTCTGATGGCGTTACAAAAGGAATGGCTCATTGAATAAAACCCTATTGTAAGCTTTCTGAATGCTGACATGAAACAGCTGTGGTTATTTCACCATTGTGTGGTCCCCCTACAAAATTTGACGTTTGCCTGGTGTGTGTGGGATGCCAACACTGCAGATTTATGAAGGTGTACGATGACCAGCATTGACAGTATTTGCCAGCATGAGGAAGAGTAGGCTCATTTAATTTTGCCAAGAGCTTCCCCTCATAAACAGCTTTGAGTAAAAAGCCAAATAGCACAAGGGGAATATTCATCTCTGCTTTGCATTAATTTAAAGAGAAATCTCACTTCCTCGGAGGAGGATTTTCAAGAAATAGATACATCTTTTTGTACAAACATGCCTGCAATGCTGCCAAAGCTTTTGTGGCATCCATCCCTGCTTTTATGTATTTCAATATGCACAACAGCACAAACAAAACAACCAAGTGGACATGGCCACAGCTGAGAGGATGCACTGTGATTGGTCACCAATCAAGGCCATTATTGAAGAGCCTGGAAGGAAACTACTGTAGCCCTAATTGCAAGGACCAGAAGATTTTTCAGGATCAGGGAGAAATAAAAAAAGATGATGTCTGATTCCTCCCTCAGGTTGACTTGCCTGGCCACACGGATCATTAAACCTCAGCACTGTGTCAAGGCAGGTAGGAAGCTACAGTCCAGGAAAGTACCCAATGTCTTAACGCTTCTCTTATTTGTCAGAAAATGGCCATCAGACCTTACCCCAAAGGAGAGTCAAATGTGAGCTGCTTCTGGCTGGCTGGTCCTATGTGCCAGAAAGAATAGGAATGGGCCAGGATGGAACTCTGTAGCTGGAATGTACAGACTCTACACATGCTGTATCATGGCATCTACAAATCCTATCAGGAAATACCGCATTAGATGTAGACTCAGTTAGAGGAATACGAGGCAGCAGTGCATTCCTCTGTAGGGGAAGATGTTACACTTGGACATAAACCACAGAAATTACCCATCTGTGCTTTCCCTGACCTCTGCCAAGAATTCACATCCCACCTGAGGTTCTGAGCACTTTCATTCATTCTAGGAGGAAAGGAACGTGCATCACTGAATTTCCAGAAATTCAGTGGGGAAAAAAAAAAAAAGAGATCCAAACCCATGGTTTCACAAAGCCTACAATAAGCAAGTCCCAAATGGGTGATGTGACTTTCCAGGACTTTCCACACTGAAAGGGTGCTTTCCACCTACCTGGTGGAAAGATTAACACAAGTTTTAAATGTGAACCCTTACAGCTACTCATCTTTCAAGAAACAGAACGAAAAGGAACAAAGATAAAACCTAAAAGAGCTGTCTGGCATCCACTTGGTGACTACTTCAGTTTTAAGATCTTTGTCACTTTGCTATTGATTTAAGTCTGTGTATCCTTTTGAATATTAGTATGGCAAGCAAGATAGCAACATCATACATAAAAATGTTCTTTATTCCAGAACAGATGAAACTTCCAGTGGTAAAAGAAGATTTAGGTATCTCTGAAGATTTCTTATCGCTGTGCAACATAACTCTCTAATGGTTCAGTGCCTTGGAGGGTCATCTGAGATCACTTATCACATAAATCAAATAGGTGGCAGGCTATAAGAATGGAAGCCTATAGCAATTTCATGTCTTTGCTTGCAGACATCAAATCTATCTTTTAGGCAGACTATAGAGGAGATAATATGCCACTCCATTTAAGCCACTGAAGAAACCCAAATCTGAGTATTAACCAATTTTAGGAAGCTGCTCCTAGTCTTGACTGCACCACAATTATCTTGGGAAATTGCTGGTTTTAAATCCTAAAATGTGGACAGCAGACACTGTTCCTGGTTTTAGTTTACACTAAAGCTTCTGTAAATCACTCTAGCAACATAAGGGAGTTCCAGAGAAAGAGAAAGTCCAGTTTAGTCTATGTCCCATTTACATAATCAGCAGGATGTAAAACGGCTCCTGTAAAAATGACTTGGGTCTACCTTTTACTGGATTCAGCAAAAGGAACATGGTTTTCTCCTCTCACTCCACTTTTCTTCCATGTTATACTCCTTTCTCTTGATTTCTGTGGTGCTAATGCAAGTTACACACACGTAACTGAGAGCAGGAGCTGCCCTGGGGCTCAGAAATGAAGTGGATGTGTGCCAAACTCATTTTTTGTAGTTAGGTCTTGGAAGGGGGCAGCTCAGGGGGGTGCCAAAACTGACAGTCAAAACCCATGTTCAGCCAGGCTGTAACCTCATGATTCAGAGCTGTGAGAGATGGCTCCTTATCTCCTTATCTGCCTCTTCCTCCACCAGCTCAGTGGATCCCCAGTCCCCATTCACAGCTCCTGCCCCAGAATTCAGTATTTCTGCAGTAGCACTCCCTGATCTGCAATTGTCACCACTGATCTGATCCTCTAAACTTGTACAACCAGGGCTCATCCCTCAGTGTGCTCCTTTCCCTGTGAGAATTGCCTTTAAAAAGAAAAGGAGAAAAAAAAAAAAAAAAAAGAAGAAAATGCATCTCAGAGCTGGTTGTAAAGGCATCCCTCCTGACATGTGTGAGGTATTTCTGCCTTCCCGAGGCTGTAGGTCGGTAGTCCTTGGGTCTCTGCTGCAGCTCAGGGTGCACAGGAGTGCTGGCACCCAAAGAACTTGCCAGAAGTTAAGACAAGGGCAGCTGCAAAGTCTCCAAGTCTTGCTTGAGGAGATATAATATTTATGCAACATAGACCCTATCTTTTACATAACCCTACTGTTCAACAAACACAAAACCATATAGCGTCAGCTAATTGCATGAAAACATTTGGTAGTAAGACAATCTTTCAGGACAAATGGAAAACAAACCCAATCAAGCCATGTTTTTCCCTTTTATTCCCATTATTAGTGGGCAGGGTGAGGCAGTGCATCAGTAGCACCATCACTGGCTTAAAGCACTCCTTGGTCTAAGGTTTATGCAGAGGAATAGTTGTGTCCACAGCTCAAAAGCCATGAGAAACACTGGCAGCACTGCTGATAACCTAAGCAGAAAGGTAGGGCAGCTCATAAATGAGTAGCACAGCCACTCCTGGATGGGTGGCCAGGATTTAGGAGAAGGAGCCTCCGTGAACCAGAGCTGTGAATAAACAGGGCATCTAATTTTGTACTGTCACCCAGAATTTATGTGACTGGGAGAAAAAGCCTCCCAGACCTTCACTAACAGGACAAACAGGCTGAGTGTGACACTTCAGGCTCAGCCTTGAGTTTGAAGCAGTGGGAAAGCGTGGATTTGAATCCATTTACACCAGAACAATGTTGCCCTTCTGAGTATAATTTTACAGACGTGTTTATGATATAGGGGGAGCCATATGGCACAAAAGGTTTAAACATTTAATCTCACTTAGCTTCAATACACTGCATATACAGAAAATTGGAAGCCCAGCAGGAAAATGCCAGATTTCATTCTCACTTAGTCGTGATTAACCTTTATGAGCTCACTCAGAGTTTTGTCACCTGTGAAGCCGCTCGGGGCAGGCAGGCTGCAAAAGCCCTGGCTTGCTGCTTTGGCCAGGGGGCCACAGCTGCTGAGCTCGAGCTCTCCAAGAGCTCTGCTGCCCAAAACAGGGGCACTCCCCTGCCCCATATGGCAGTGCACCCTGCCTCTGCCTTCCCTGAGTATGGAAAGTGTAAAAGGGACTATAGGGAAAGAATGACCTGGAAGGACTCTGCCCTTTCTCTTCCTGCAGCTGGGCCTCCCTGTGTCGCTGAGTTGGGTCCAGTTGAGAGCAGCCTTACCCCAGCAGACAGGCACAAGGCAAACAGCTGATACATATCACCCTTTGCAAATATGCTCTTTCTCATTAATACTGATTCCCACACACAAACACTTTAGCTATATTCACTGATTGCATTACCATTGCAGAAGTGTAATTAACAAATTAAAAGGGAGGATTGTGATTCAGTTTAATTTGGGGAAAATCTTTAAATAAATAAAATAAAAAAAGGGAGTCTGATGAGTCTGATGTTTGAGGATCGTCACCCTCTGCTATTTGCTTTAATTCCTTGGACATGCTCTAAGAGAAATGCTTTAGTCGAAACAAACATGTCCTGAGTATGCTGCAGTAGTGGCTACACGAATACTTAAAGAAGCAACAATGACAAAAACCCCAAAGAAATGAAAAAAATCCTGACAGATGCTGAAACATATTAGACTGCAAATGAAGGTGTATCATCATGGAGAGAGGAAGGGGGAAAATGCCATCTGGAAGGTGGTCAGACTGATCTAAGACTGACAGCTTATTCACCAAAACTCATGAAAAGCAACACAGAACACACAAACCACCTGCCCACAAATATTTGTGAAAGGAGGGAAGGCAGAAAATACCCCATACTTGCTGCCCTTCCAGATCCTTGAATGACAAAAATAAGACAGTTCCACCAAGTACATCAACGTTTGTGAGAGCAGTCAAAACTTCTGAGCCAAAGTTAGACTGAATTTCTCTCCAAACACCAGCTGAGCACACCTGGAAGAATGGCTGTGAAATGATACATACTGCCCCTCACATTTCCTACAAAAAACACCTTTCAGGTGATCTAATATTATGAGAAACCATAATCATTAAGGATTGATCATGCTAATATAATTTTCTGGATGGCTTATTAACCTACTAAGACATGTTTTTCTCTACTTCCTTCATTAGCGATAGCAATAATTAGGTAAGGACAGAGTAGCAAAATTGATCACATGCTACTGCCGAAGGGGACAGAGAATGTATCATGGACATTTAGCATAATGCTCTCCAAACTCGAGATGTATTAATTTTATTTAGTACCACAGCTATTTTCTGCCTTTGATAGAAGGAATCTGTTAACATAGATAGCGTACAACAGGAGCTTATTTTTCTCGTATTCCAAATAGAATTTTCTTTTTTCGTTAAAGTTCATAGCACAAAATGAGATGAGACAGGAAAACATCCCCCTCTCAAGTCATTCTCTCCTTATTTCAGTCTCCTCATGAAAGCAGCACTTTGAAAGCAGAGCAGCTGCAGAGCCCTGGCTGGGAAGCAAAGGAGTGAGTTATGCTGTCACCTCCCGGGCAATAACCCCCAGAGCTCCAGCAGACCTGCAGCGTGAACTTTGCTGCACCATCCTGCTGACATGGGAAGCGCCTGCAAACCCAAGAGTGACAAAGGCATCACAGCCATGGTGAATTTTTACGTATTTTTTTAAAATGTGAGCAACTGGCTTTCCCTGAGCTCTCCCCCATGTGAGCAGGAGGCAGCTTTCTGTAGATAAATGCATTACAGGGAGATGAAAAGAGTTGACATTACAAACTTGGCACTCTGATGGCATCCTGTACGAACAGGGGAAGGGAGGATCTGCCAAAGTGAGAGCCAGACATAATATAGAAAGCATCAACCCAGCATATTGACCTTATTTAAGTCCAAACAGCATAACACTGGAATACTTAATGCAAAAGTGTCATAAATATTCTTTATTCTACAGGCACATTAATGTTTTCTTTAAATATGCAATTCACTTGATATCTGCAATCCCCCCCTCTTCAGATGCAAAATCCAAAATAATGATTATATCAGTCATTGCTTAATACATTCAACTGTGGCCCTGATTTTCATGCATGAATGGTCATTTACATATCATTACCCATCATGCCATCCACTCAGATTTTTCTTTCTAAACAGAGTAATACATTTAAAGTTGTCATTTTAAAACAAAAATGCTTAAAAAAGGGACTTCCATTTCTCATTATCTTATCTGTGCTCTTAGCAGCTAATAGACCAGAATATTAAAATGGAAAATTCTCAGTGTGTGTGACAACTGTCACAGTGAGAAGATCTTAGAGAAGATGCAATTATCAAGGGATTCTTCTCAAATTTGGAAACACAGATAAATATGAACAGAAAAGCTGAAGCAAACCGACCAGAAGGAAAACAGTAATTATACTACATTCTTCTATTTTCCTAATAAAAGTCCTTGTTAGGGGCAAAGCTAGTTCCATGTTAGGAAAATCACTGTGGACATGAGGCGCACTTAGAAACTTTGCATGAATAAATTACAATTTTTCAATTAATATTGTCCATGCCCACAACAGAGGAAGGATTTCCCCCCCCCCCTCCTCCTGCTACTTTAAAGTAGTTTTCTGCTATGTTTAATTAGGAAATTTCTCTACAGAAGGGAATGTGATAGAAGATTAATTCTCTGTTTTCTCACCCACTGTGTCAGTAGACTCAAGTGGACGCTATAAACCCCAGTTAAATACGACGAGGACGATCAAGCACAGAGCTCCTTTCGAGAGGTCGCGTCCGCAGACTGTGGATCTCATTTCAGAACAACAGAAATGAGTGAGGAAATGGTGTCTCTCGGTGGTGCAGCGCCACAGAGGAGCGATCCCGAGTGCTCCATGGTGGGAGGGTTCACCATGCCAGCTGAGAGGGTTTGCTATCACAGCTAATGACCCCAAAGTGCTGCTGAGTGAGAAATGGCATTGCCACATCCGCTGGTATCTTGGGTCTGCTTCTCCCTTTCACCACTAATAACTATCCCTCCAGTAGTCCCATCCTATTTTACATCTTTTATGCCAAGTATGAAACAGCAGTTAAACAATAAATAATGAAATATTCACTGGTGGGCAATATAGTAAAGTTTGGGGTTTTTTTTTAAGGGGAGAGATAAAGGGCACAAACTGTATTTGTTTTTAATGAACAATAAAGGGAAAGAGCTATTTACCCTCAGGACATAAAACCCCATGAATGGTCTATTGCTGCCAATGCTGAGTAAATATTGGGTTAAGGCTTTTTTAAATTGAAAACCAAGGCAGAGTAAAAACAATTACTTGGAGGAAACTCAGACCTACAAGATGCAGAAACATGCAAGATACTACCCTTTGACAAAGAGGGTAAGCAATTTTCTCAGAAGCTTTACTAGTGGAGTGGCTGAACACCAAAACAGAGAAAGCATGAATGATTTAGAGGAGGAAACACAGACATGTAGCCTAGTAGAGACTGAGAGCTTTGTGCATTGATTAACCAGGACCACATTGTTATAATACAATAGAAGTTGCCAGTACAAACCTCCTGGGGACAGGAAAGGTCAAAACAGGACAACTGGCAGAGAAAACGTATAAAGCAGAAGAAATTTAGAAACTTCAATCCCAGTTTTATTCTGAGCTTTAAAAAAATAAATCAATATTTTGGCTAGTTCGATGCCTTTATATTCCCCCACATTTTGACACATTTATAAGACATTCTTATCCCACTCTGCTTGATGCTACTCTGGTTTCCTGTAGAGAAATGCTCCAGCAGAGCATTTAAGAAGGGACAGCCACCTTTGCAGAGTCCAAGGGAGAGCTGCGAGTATGACAACATTTAGAAAACACAGTTTTCTACACAGTTCAGGTGAGCTTAGGGGAATGGAAATTTTTTACTTCGGAAAAAAGAAGACTGAAAGGAGACTACTTGTCTGATATGAAAAGGAATGTAAAAAAGGCTGCTATAAAAAGAAGGATAATCAATTGTTCTCCACATCCGTTATTCCGGAGACAAGAAATAATTGATTTAATTTACAACAAAGGAGACTTAAGTTAGATATTAGGAGATTTTGTCCCCCAACTTCTAATAATTACCACAGGCTGGAACAGGCTGCACTGAAATGAAGGCAGTGTGCTCAGAGGTGGCTTCCGAGACTGTTCCGTGCAAGGTCTGAGCAAGGTACAGTCTAACTATAATTGTTCCCATCAGACTTGATGAGGATGGATGAGATGATCAGTTGAAGCTACTTCCAGAACTCTGTGCCTATATCACCCCTTTTCTGCAAGCTAGGGAATGGCTGAGCTCCACACTGTGCACAACTCAAATCTTTACTGTACAAATTCCCACTGAAATCATGGGGCATTTTTTTGGTAACATAACTAAAACATCTTCATGTTATCTGGGTGTGTGATGTCTGCCCTTGTATGGGACCAGTACATATTTTTGCATAATCTCTAGAAGTTTCTGACTCCTGCAAATTTGGCGGATTTGGTCACACCTAAGACCTTGTGGACAAGACTTCAGCTCTTCTGACCCTGAAGTGGTAGGGGAGCTAACCGCATCTTCTTCCTCTCTCAGGAAAGAAGTTTATTTCTTTCGACACAGTGGCTTGAATATATCTGTTCCAGTTGACCAAGATTTTGTTCCATTTTAATAAAACACCTTTTAGAGAAAAAGCATGGACCTCTTTAAAAGGTAGACACTTAAAAAAAATTGCTTAATGGGTTGCAAAATCTATGGTAATACAGAAATACAGGTAATGCGTTTCCCAGAGCAGTCAGCAGTGCGTTTCCAGTGTTAGCACTCAGCTCATCACCCTCACGCCAAAATGGCATTACCTGTGGTGACTGCACCCTGCTGCGGAGGGCAGAAGGGGATGGAAGGAATGAAGCTCCTAATGCAGCTCCAAATCTGTGGACAGGGAAGTTGGGAATCTCATGGAGCCCTACTTTCAACCAGAGCAGCCTGTGCCTGACTGAATGTGTGTCAGGAGCCTCAGCGGCCAGTGTGAGAGCCGAGAGCCACGCAGCGCAGAGGGCTCGCAGCCACCTTTGTTCTGTGGCCCCTGGGGCTGCACTTTCTGTAGCGCACCTGCCAGAGGCACAGCACAAAGTCTGTCCCCTCTGCTCTTGTTTCCAAGCAGTGAGCAGCCTTTCTAGAGCAAAGCCAGCCTCTGGTGGCTCCTCAGCCTCTGGTGCCCACTTCACGGAGATGCCGAGGGGCACATGGGGTGCGCTTTGCTCCCCCCTCCTTTTTCCTTTGAGAGCAGGCAGGCCCAGGGCAGGATTCCAGTTTATTTGCACAGTGGTAACATAGCGTTTTAGAAAGGAAATGAAAAATAATGGATCAGGTGCAGGTATATCCATCTGTCATCCCCAATAAGCATGCGGGTGCCATGTGAATGCCTGGTCACTCCTGTAATTACCTGTTAAAGCTGAATGGGCAATTTTCAGCCCGAAGTACATGAAATGCATGAACATTTTAATGATGCACAGAACAATTAAGAATATTACATGCACGGTTCCTGATCACCTTGAGATTTCTCTCTACTTAGCACTGGGGAAACTCAACCTCTTTAACCCTGCTAGAGCAAGAGGGCATGGCTAGAATCAGGAAACAGTGAGCTGAATAAATTGCAGCAAGGCAGGCGCTTTTTAAAATGCAACTTTTCCTTCCACAAACTCTTAGATAATGATGGAAAAAAATGTCTGCAGTGAATTCTGATGAAAGAAAAAAGAAAGGAAGGCCAGAATAATAAATGTGTCCCATGCGACAGCCAGGAAAAATGAAGGGTCTGATTCAGGTCCTGTTCTAATCAATGGGACTCTCTCCATTACCTCTGCTAACAATCCCACTAAACCCTTTATGTCTGGTTGAGTAGATAGAGCACAGAGGTAAGAAGCAAGAAAGCCTAGTCACTGAAATGGCAGCTAAGCAGCAGGTAAGGCACCTGAACTCACCCTGCAGTGAAGCTGTGTGTATGAATACATACAGAACACATATAGATGGTAATGGATGCTGCTTCAGCAGACACCAAACCCCTTGTATCTTCCCCCTCTCCAACAAGGATGAGGAGATCTGGACCAAAAAATAAATCAGAGAGAAGGCAGCCAGATTCTCCATGTATAGCCAAGCAATGCAAACATCTAAGCAGTGCACTCCGATGTGCACATACAGAGAGGCAGAAAAAAAGGATGTGGCCCAGAGTGGTAGGGAAGGCCTTAAGTTATCACATATTAAGTGCTTGTAATAGAACATGAAATGTTGCTCTTGCTTAAAACACTGTGCAAATTTGGCTGCAGGAAAACCCCTGGGGATAAATTCTACCTGGTCTGTGCCAGTCTAAAATGCAGGAGCTGCTGTGGCCACAGACAAGCAGCATGATGAGGAAGAAGGATGTACTTCCTAGCTCATGGGTGGGAGGTCAGCTTATAGCTCCTCTCAGGTGGGTGTCCATCAGACTGCAGGAGAGTAGAGCTGTCTCCTAACAGGCTGGGACCAAGTCCTGTGTGTTTACCATGAAAATTTCCCAGGAAAAGCTAATTAGCATATGGTAGATGTAGGTACCTTTCTTTTAAAAGCCTGTTCAGAGCGAAAGATGCATAAACATCACCTAACCCAACCACTGCTTTCAAGCGCCTTATTTTCACACTGAGTTGCTATAAACTATCCCCGTAGAATTTTGTTGTAATTACACGCAGTAAAAGGAACAACCAGGTAATTACCTCAGACTCCGCAATAACATTTCTACATTAAAATGTAAGTGCAAGGTGCATAGCTTATATCCATGTTTTAACCACAGGAAAAACAGAAAACTACTCATTTGAGGGGAAAACCACACATTAAAAAGCTCCCTGGCAGCTACCAGAGGTCCAGTGCTGTCCCAGTTCAGGCTGCTTATAACCCCACGGACAGCAGCGCATGGTATTGTAAACAAATATGTGTGTCTCCAATGGGTGCTTTATCCTCTTTGGGAGCCTGGCACCCTGAAGCATACACAGGCAAGCTTAAAAGAGTCCATTTATATGTGGAGAGAGGTACTGGAGAAATCGGCTTTCTGACCCCGGCCCCTGAGCATGCCATGGGCTGGGATTAATGGGGGCTGCCAGTCCCTTGAACTGCGCTCAGGCAACAATTGAAAACACCGGGGGGAAAGTGGTGTTGGATTAGCCACATTTCACCTCCACAGCCTTGTCTTCCACGTTGAAGAATTTTCTGTCTTTCATGAGCTTTTGCGCTTCATTTAAGCCCTAAATAAAGCGCAAATAGCCTATGGGAGTAAACTTTACTCTCTACCTGTCAGAATAATTTTCTACCTGAATTAACTTGTGACTACACCTTAAAAAAAACAGACGCATCTTCTCTGCAACCTGATTATGTGCCTGCTTTATTTTCCAAATGCCTTTTTTAAGCTGCTTTCCCATTTTGGGTGCAAGTGGAATCATGTTAATGAGCTGACAGGGTGAAGAGCAAACGCAGGCTCGGACTTTATGTGGTGTGTGTGATCTGGTTTATATACCTCCCGCAGGCATGACTCTTCCCTTAACAGTGCTCACATGGGCTCTGTGCCTGCCTAATGTCCTAGCACCTGCATGTTCTGCAGACATACTGCAATGAGCTCTTGCTATGAGAGCTGCGAATTTTCTCATCCTTTTGCATCAGGAGGGACTACACAAGCCCCCCCAGTCTGGCCTGGCTGAGTGGAAGGAAGAATTACAAGCATACCCCATCCCAAATCTCAGGAAGACACTTCAAAGAGCAAAAACGAAAGACAGGAAGAAAAAGAAGAAAAGAAGAAAAAGCGTTGGTTAAATATCACTACTGAAATGCCAGCAGCCCTGACGAGTTGCAGCTCTCCAGACAGAGGTGATTCATGAAAGACCCACCATCGGATAAGGCCTTCTTTCAGCTTAACAAAACTTGGTGTCTGCATCATATCTCTTATTCCGGGCTTTCAAACAGGCAGTTCCTGGTGCCAGCTCTTCCTGCCCGTCCCATGGAGGGATGCCAGGGTGGTTCCTACAGCACTGCGGGAAGGTGGTGGCAAACCCCCATCGCCCGCTACCAGGTTCAGCCACCCCCCCAGCTCCAGGCAGCACCACCTTTCTGATCACATCGGTCAAACAAACCAGAAACAATTACAAGCTTTGATTTGTGCTTCGAGGTTTCTTTTGAATCTGAACACCTATGGAGGACAGCACAGGCTTTTGCATCACTGCCCAGAATCTGGACAGAAAATCCCAGCTGTCCAAATCAGAGCTGGCGTCCCTTTCTTTCCTAAGATAACCATGATTGTAGGAAGTTTGCTAATGGCCTTGCTTTTCGGTAGAGCAGAACTCATCCTCTGCCTCCAGCATTCAGTGGGAGCATCAGTAGCACACCATGGACAGCTGCAGAAGTTGGGGGGGCGCTAGAAGAAGTCAGGGTGGGTAGCAGGAGTCCATCTGAGAGGATCCCAGCTGCACCACACAACCAGCACCTACCAGATGCTCTGCCTAGCTCCCAGTTACCACTTTATTAATGAAAACACAGACCTCCTTTTCCGGTCTTACTATCACAGGTAGTTTAATCAAAGAACTAATGAAGCAAGTGGGAAAAACACAGCCATGTGCTGTGCTGGTTCCAAGAAAGATGCTTTAGAGGAACAGAAACCTCCAGTGCCCTGACAGTTGGTGGCTGAGCTGGCTGCAAAGCAGGCGACCCAACTCTGCCAACACAATGGACCATTTCCAGGAGCTAAGCCTGTGAAGAGCTCCAAGTTGCCACCAGCATATCCAAAACCGTGCAGCGGACACAAAACATGGTTCTCTCTTATCTCAAAGAACCTGGTATTTATCACTATTAAATCAGGCACAGCCTTCTTCATCGCATCCCACCTTGTCTCGATCTGGGTTCACTTTCTTCCCTGCTTCCCATCTCAGAGTCCTCACTGGCAAAAGCACAACATCTGCCCCTGCACAGTTTTGGCCTGCACACAAGGGATGGTTCTTTCAAAGACCCCCCAACCCAACTTGCCAATTCCTACTTCTTTCTTCATATCTGAAATGGGACTGTTTTACGGGGATCATCTGCCTAATGTCTGAGCAGCTTCATGGACTTACACTGTGCCTCTCTGCTTCATTAATGCTGCTGTTTTCCTAACAATATTTCTGTGCTAAAATGAAATTCACACACTTTGCATCCCATGAACATTAAAGACTTTTCAGGGAATAAATATAATTGCTCAGTGCATCAAGTATGATTGATCCCTCTGCATTTCCTGGTAATTACCCTCAAGAACAGTGTGCATTAGACACTCTCTGCTATCAGAAGTAGTGCCTAGGGACTTGTGGTCAGGTTTACTAAAATACCCCCTGCAGTATGTGACCTATAAGACATATATGCATATCCTACTTAAGCGGATTCCATTTTGCTCTTGGACTTGCATCCGGGCAAATGGAAAACATCCATTAAGCTATTCTACCACACTACCATTATTTGAAACAAAGAAAAAAAATACAATCTCAGAATCACAGAATGTTCTGAGCTGGAAGGGACCCACAAGGATCATTGAGTCCAACTCTTAAGTGAATGGCCTATACAGGGATCAAACCCACAACCCTGGTGTTTTTAGCATCATGCTCTGACCATCTGAGCTAATCTCAGTGGCATATACAGCATTATGCTTTTCTATCAGCTTCTACATTTTTTCTTACTTATTTTATTCCTGCCCTTTACAAAATACATTTACAAACAGAAGTCCGAACTTAGACTGGACTTTGGATATTAACATTTACAGACCATCTATTTTCCCTCTGGAAGCACAGGATTTTGTGCTGATTTTGGCTGAGGTACAGTTAATTTTCTTCACAGTGACTCGTATAGGGCTTTATTTTGGCTGTCTGGGGTTAAACCACTACAGTCCTTTCAACTGTTACTTTTTCTTTCCAATATAAATAGATTAACAGAAGTTACACAGTACCAGAAGCTTCATCTCAGCCTGTGGTCACACATGCCTGTGGGATTGGTGCCTGTCTTTTCCCTGTTTTGTACAGCACCATCTATATGTACCGATTGTCACTGCCTCTCTGACAGGTCAGAATAGGCTCTTCTTGCTCTGAACCAATCCCTGTGTAAATACTGATGCTGAAAAATGCTCCTACTTACCAAGCAGTACTGTTACTTTAACTTTGGCTTTGAATCATGTTATTTCTCAGCCTTCTAAAACACTAGCAAACCTAAGCATCTGAGTAAATGCTATCCCAAATAATTTGTGGTCTTGCACCATTGCCAAGGTAAAATGCGGCACCTGCTTTATGCTTGCTTCTCCAGTATTTGGTTCAGAACCCTTTCAAAGCCAATGAGGACATTAAGCAGTTGAAAAACATTATAGTCAGCTTCAAAAACCCTTGCCAGTGTCATAAACACTTTGTCTCTGTGTGCTACTCTTCCCTCTTGCTACCAGTATCCAAATGGATGGATCTAAATAGTCCAACTAGCTGAGCTCTAAATCACATCAAAGGTATCATTAACAAATGGAAGAAAAGATACGGGTCATTCTCGGAGACATTCAATTTCCTGTAGCCTATCCTGCATTCCTTCTTCACACTCTGGCTTGAGATCCCTGAGACTTAATCAGAGTTCAGTGATTTATTCCCAGAGGGTCTTTGGTAACATTGTTCCCTTTTTTATTTATCTTCTGCAACTGGTCTGGTGCCAGCAGACGTTCCCCAGCACCTATATAATATTTCAGCGGGTTCCCCAGCACCTATATAATGTTTCAGTGCATTCCTCAGCACCTATATAATATTTCAGCGGGTTCCCCAGCACCTATATAATGTTTCAGTGCATTCCTCAGCACCTATATAATGTTTCAGTGCACTGTTCCCTGGTGTGTGCTTTGTAAAAGGCCAAACTCCTTGACATTCACCCTTTCCCTGCTGCTCTGGCTGAGCAGCCGCCAGCCACCCTGTCTGTTCATGCTCTCCAGCTGGCCCATAAACCAGTCCTGAAATCCTGGACAGGCCTCATGACACCAGGGCTATTTCCTTAATTGCTTCCACAAATTTTGAACGTGACTGTTGCCTCTTACTTTGGAGTTAGATGGGAAGGAGAGAACCACAACCTCTGCTGCCTACTCAGATCATGATGTTGTGGCAGATCTATTTTTTCAAACCTTTTAAGTATACTTGAATTCAAAGCAATTTTGTATCCTGCTTCACAGAAAAGGCTGAGGGGTGCAGATAATGCTTTCAGACTATTGCTATTACATTTTTCTTCTCTCTAGATATTCTAGCACCCATCCTCATGCCTTAATTTGGTTTGGATTTTAGATGTTGAAATTATTGTTCCTAGGACTACACAGCCATCTGTAAGCTTCAAAGCTAACCTCTCTGCTACCAGATGAAGAATCTGCTAGAAAAATTCAGAAGAGAAATAAAGATGTCCCTTGTTGATCACGTGACAGCAAATCCCACCATTATTATACGAGATAAGTGCCATGGACCCACACCAAAGATCTCATCCCTCTGATGAGGTGTCCCTTGAGCCCAAGGACATTTGTTCTGGTGGGATGACTACAGTAACCAAAATATAGCTACCACATTCTCATTTACCTGTCACCTACTCTCTATGCTGTTGAATGCCCCAGAAGAACTCAGCAATGTCATCCGGGAAACACTTACTTCCCAACACATGTAAATGTGCAGGAACAGCCATGTGAGTCCTGTGCTAGAGAAAAGGGGTGGCTTTACACAGGAGAATAGTGGTTGCTAGATGCTGAAGGCAATGGAAGGGGACAGAGGATGGTTTTGATGGCCATTTACAGTGTCTCATTTGCTCTTAGCTGCCCTTTTCAGTCCCTAACTTTCTCTTGCAATGTATCTATGTGGATCTATCTACATGGAACATTTCCTAGAGAGAAAATCATAGTCCACATTTCCCATGAAGAGACCTAAGCAGGGAGGCTGTGCTGAGGCTGCCCACTGTGTGGGCACTGCAGAGCTGTGTGTTCCCACTGCCTAGCCACGGCCTGGCAGACTTGGCCTCATTCTGGGGCCACAAACCTGGATTTTCTCACTTCGCACATGCTGAGGGTAGGGGCTGGGATTATGTACCATATGCCGTCCTTGTATAGGACCAGAACATGGCCACTCTCAGCACAGTCTTTGGGAATAAGACTGAACTGAACTTGGCAGAAGCCCAGGCTAATGTTTTTTCTGCCAGTCACTGTTCCTCTGGCATACCCGTACGGAGCAGAAGGCTTTGAAGGCTTTCTAGAAGACAGGGCTTGCAGCAATGAAACAGGGTACACATTCCACAGACAGGTAAGAAGAAATTGCTATGGCAACTCCACACGTCTTTGTTAGAGGTGGAAGAGCTGTTTCCAGTAGAGCAGGATGTTCCATGAGGCCTAATGTAAATGTGTCTTCACAGCTACAGTTGAAGAACACCTGAGAAAAATAGGTGGGAATGTAGATAACTAGAAAATTGGCCTACACTGCCAGAGCACATGGAAAGCACAGAATAAAATGACAAATACCTGGGCCCCCATCACCAGGCTTCGGAGGAGCAATGCTAACTACACCAACATTTGTGCCTTGCCCAACTAAATAAGACCATACATCTTCACCTGTTAAAACTGCCAGCTCACTAAGCTCAACCATAAAGTTCATATTTCTATGAATTTTGCTTTTCTAAGGGAATCCAGAATACCACCAGCAATTTAATAAATTTATAATAAGCACATCCAGGCCTACTGTAGCAACAATGTCTGGGTAGCAGTTCTGCATGCTCTGAATACAAGTGGATATTAAGAGAGCCAAGAGCAAGGGTTAATCATGGTATTTAAAAAACAAAACCACCTCTGCCTATGATTCATTTCACAGACTTCAGCGTTTCATAAAGCAATGCACGTAGTTGAGTAAATAATCCTTGTGGGCTCAATTTGAACCATTTGCAGAAGTGAAGAGGGGTGGGTACAGTATTTCCTTGGGTAGGGAAGGAAAGTCATCACATTAAGGAAGGGGGTTGGCTCTGTGTGAATAAAACCCGGCTGCTACTGAATATATTGAAACATGATCTGAAATCAGATTTGCAGTCGTGCTGCCAGGAGACTGAAGAGGTCAGCTGTTTGTTTTATAAACTGCCAATATTTTCCCCTCTCCCTGCCTGTTCCAGTCTCACCAGGAAGCAGCATGACGGATGGGAGAAGGTCTCCCTGCTCCCAAAAACCCCTGCAATAGAGGTTGTGGGCAGGCTGTTACCTCTGCCTGTCACTCCTGCCAGGACAAGGAGCTACAAAATATGCTTGGTGCCAAGGGTCCCTGATTAGCACCACATTCAGCACAAAGCCATCATTATCCTTGATCCTTGGGCCATAATTGTTACACCCATCGCCCTCTGATGACATGTATAAGCTGTGTCTCAGATAATATAATACTGCCTGTTGAGTGGCAATGCTCCACAGGACAGGAGACGGCCCTGTTGAGAGCTAGGCTGGAAAATGCCTGCCTGCTTCCACAGGCAGCAGCTCTGCTGGGCTCCACATAAGCCCTACAGAAAGATGCACTGCTCGGACAGATCAAGCACCGAGCAGGTTATCAGCCTATGAAGAGGGGCCACAGGCTCTCGGCAGAAAAAGGGAAAAAACTTCCCCAGTCTGAGCACATGAAAGCCTGAAAACTTTCAGACTTCTTGGATGAAAGGTGGCTTTAAGCATCTGCCCTCTGAAAAGACTGGAAGAATAAAGACACTGCTGGAGCACTTGAGCTTTCTACTCTCAAACTCCCTGAAGTCCACAGGGAGCATTGTGTTGCCTTTGGTCAGCATTGGATCAAGCCACAGATGCCAGCAAAAGCTGTCCCAAGAGCAGAATTGCCGGTGCTGGTGCAGTCTGCCTGCGTCCCACAAGAAAAAAATCAAGGAGAAGTACAGAGAATTATCTGAAGGGAAAGTAATCCTGAATTTACACTTGGGCAAAGCACAAAGCTTTGTCTTTATTACCCCTCTCCCTACGCAGATTTTTTCTTTCCTCTTTCATGTTCACCCTTGAATTCTCTACTTGCTTTCTGGGGACACGGGCAGGTTTTGACTCTCACAGTAGATGGTACCAAGAGAACAATAAACAGGTGATTTGCACCTTCAGGTGCCTGAAACTTCTTTTAATATTTCATTACAAGCACATACAGCGGGGCTGGCAGTGCACACAGTGCAACTTGAAAAGAACTGCAGGTCGAAGTATCTCACAGCAGAATATTACTGTGGATTTAGCACTAATTCCAGCTTTATTCCTTTCCTACTTCCTGTATCACATAGCCTTATCTATAGAGATAAAGTCCCTTGAAGTGCAATTGCTTTGATGCATGGATGGAAGACTTTTGTCAAAAAAAAAAGAGAAAGATTTGCTTAGAAAACAATCACTACTATATTTAGACCACAGTCCACTCCAAACTCCCCTGACAGGCTTCAGTGCAAACAAGCAAAAGCTTCCCTTGGCTGCCTACAAAAGTCACATTTCAGACAAGCCTGCAGCGTACCAGGGTGACGGATTTTAACCTCTTGCAGTGTTTCAAGCACAGCCATGCTCTCTTACAGCTTAGACCGTCATTACCAGCAGAGTATTTGCACACCATGTAGCTAATTCCCCAGTGCCTCAGAGTATCAGTGTCCCTGAAGGGCACACTATTGATCCGGAGGTGGATTATGTTACGGGCGTGCCTTTGGAAGACACGCGCTCCCTGCCTGGCATCCTTGCAGCAAAGGGCTGTGTTTAATCCATGCTCTGCCCAGGCTTTCAAGAGTTCCTCAAGTCAAATCATAATGGTGCAAAGCATAGATCTTTTGATGTCAAATCCTGTATGATTTTACAGCTGGCAACAAAGAAAATTTACATTTACAGCTGACAGCAACTTTCAGCCAGAAGGATTTCAAAGCACTTTAAGAACTATCATTCAAAACAAATAACGCTGAATTAAGATATTTCTGGGTTGAAATATAGAAAATATTGAACAGAACTACTCAGCAGCTTGGGGTAAAAGGTGAAGAATACGCCATCCAACTGAATGAGTGCAATGCAATTTTAGTTAGGCAGGATACAATTACAAAAGCTGGAGTCTGGCCAAGCCACCAAGGTTAACTACTCTACTTTTTCTAAAAGTATCATGGGATTTTTCTAATGACCACAAGTTAATGATGTTGTATCTGAAAGTCAGCACCTCACCCCTTACAGTGGCCTTTACAATCATTTAATAGCAACAGCCCTATACCAGATCCAGTGAGAAAATCCCAAACTAACTTTCCTACCATCTCGGAAATCTGCTTCTCTTAGAAAAATGGGTTTGGAAGGGACCCAGTGAGCCATGAGGTGCAGTTCTCTAGAATCACAAGGAAGATCACACATACAATCACATCACTGATAGTGAGTCTAGAAAGCTTGATACACCAAGATTACTTCAAAGCTATGATCACCATAAACTTAGCACCTATCACAAAAGGAGCTACACACATAAGTCAAACAGGACTATTAGAAAATCATGCATGGCGAGCCAAATTAAGTACACTCATTAACACAACAGATACTTTATCTTCTTTGCACCAATTTTCCTATCTTCAGATATGAATGTTGGTGTACAGATCTACAGTTGAAAAAAGTGGCAAATAAATTATCTACAATTTTTAGTTTGCCCCACATGTCTTTGGATTTATCTTGGTCAATCTATTTTTTTAAATGGATTTTTAGACCATTCACTTAGTCAAGAAGTGACCTATGTTTTCAATTGCTTGCTAGACAAACCAGTAAAAATAGAGTGCAAAATTTATTTCTGATAGCAAATGGAATGGAAAGACTAGAAATCCCAAAGGCCTTTATAATCTTCTATTCACATCTTGAATATTGCTCATGCAGACCAAACCATCAGGTATCACCTGCTGGTGAATGTATATAACACTCTTTTCTACCAGATCTAAAAACTGTATGTGTCAGTAAGCCGTAGGGTATGATCTACCAAAATCAACAGAGGTTTTTAGGTTGATTTCCCTGTGCTTTGACCCTCACGTAGCAGATTACAACAGCTTACCAGCTGCACAACAGCATTTGCACAGTTCGTTGGCTCATGCCCCTTTGCTGGGTGTTGATCTGATTAGGTAAATGAGATATTACGACTGACCTTCTAGAAAGTTTTGGGCTATGCTCTTCTTGTGCAGGATATTAGATAAAGAAATCATAATAGCCTGTGAGTGCCAGGCCTCAAAAAGAAAACAAAAAAACAAACCACAAACCAAAAAATGTATTCTAAATCAAACAAAGGCAAAACAAATCTAGCTCAGAGAAGTCGGGGCAATTTATCAGAGAGCAATTCTGCCAGCCATGAAGATTTCAACTGCCATCAGTGAACTGAGCACCTATCCTAGAGGATCTATCTTGTGTTAATTCAGTACATTCTAAGCAAACCACACAATAGCTTCACTGTTATTTTTAACACTTAGCACATTGTACCATCATTTGCCAACAGTTACTTTTCCTTGGTGCCAACATTAAACTTGCAGCCCTAGTGAGAACTTAACAGGACTGAGATTCACATCAAGTTTGCCAGAAATTTGAGGTTCTAACACATTTTGAGGTTGCTGGTAGAGAGTTCTTTGAGTTCTCACTTCTTTAATTGTTTACAGGTGAAAGGGCAAATCTGATCTTTGCTCTTATGCTAGCTGGAAGTGAGCATACATTTGTGAGTATGTGGCAAGAATTTTTCATCTGGGATTTCATTTCCTGTAGATGAAAAAGCTATCTTCTGGTCCTAATACTCTGATCTTTATTTGATTAAAAGGATTCATTCTGATTTCTTTCCCTGTGATATTGCATAATATCACAGTGCCCTGTCTCTTTTGTGAGATCTCTTCAGAGGTCACTTCTTGGCCCTTCTCAGAGTTCCTCACCTCAAAAGTACCACTGTAGGCACAGGGCTGATTTTGCTCAGTCTTGAAATATGTGAAGATGTTTAAGTATGCAGGCAATGCAGCCAAGCTATATTCAAAGGTCTCTTCTGTCATCCGAACTGAGAATCTAAAACCTGGTGTTAATATTAATCAAAACCGGTTTATGAATGTAAGCTCCCGCTGAAAACAGAGGGATGTGCATATTCTCTTAGCTCGGATCAAACCTTTGATGACTGAAATATTTTTCAGCTAGAGACACCAAACAGAAACAAAAAGACATTGAAGAAAATGTGGTTGTTAGCACTGCCTTTTCTCTCAGCAAGGAGGGTATTACAGCTGTGCATTTGGAGAAGGAAAAAAAACCAAACCCCACAACGTTTATGTACCTTGCTATGAGTGCAATAACTCAGTAATAACCCAGCACATAAAACAGGAGCACACAAAAGGCTTCAGGTGAAACTCTCTGCTGTGCAGATTGCTTGTCTGCTTTGCTGGCTCACCCTCCAGCTCTCTGCAAGGCCTGGGAGAGGGAGCGGCTCACATTCAGACTTTGCCCATTAAAAGCAGCACTGACAGCTGTCTTCAGACATTTGGTTCTCTGTGCTCAAACCCAGACCTGAACACAGCAACCAAAGGCAGCACAGACACAGCTAATGTGCTTGGTGAATAAAGGGATGGATGGATGGATGGATGGGTGAAAAACGAAACCATAAGAAACTAAATTTCACTGAAAATTTAACGTTTCTCTAATAAAAAATGTCCTTCTTAACTGAAATGCTACATTCAGTGCAAAAGTTTCTGCTTTCAATGAAAACTTCCAGATTTTTTTTTAGTGCAAGAACTCAAGCTTATATTCTTACTTTGGTGACTCTAACTGTACATTACACAGTGGTGCAGCAGGCTCACTGCAAACACCCGACCTTTACAGGGGCTTTTCTCAGGGGCAGCAGCCCCTGCCATCCCTGGCTGCTACAACACATTTATTCTGTGCTAAGAGCAGGTGAACGGGCATAAGCTGCAATTCACTGGGCATTTTTCTTATATTAGAGACACCTGGGATCCAATTCCGTGCTACATATGATCCTAGTGTGGCAATTCCAGTAGGGCTTGCATTTCTGTATCTCTACAGACTGTGAAGATGAAGCAGTATTTACTATCTTAAAAAGAAAGTAATTACACAACTGTGAAGTAGAGCAAAGCAGAAGAATAAAAGTATTTGCATTTAATAACTAAAACTATCTGGGGATGGCTGAGAACCCATGTTCATTAAGAACATCAGATATAAAACCATTTTTTTGGTGATCAAGATGCTGGAATATTTTTTTTTTTAAATGAAAACAATACCAAATGTCAAAGTGTAAGTGTAACTTTACATCTGGAGAATATTTTTCCTTTTCCCCATTTTTTCCCCTAAGCAATAGACTCTCATGTTTGCGGAAACTTTGCTTAGCAGAGCTTTCTAGGAATCACAGATTGTTCTGCTTCTGATTATATCAGAAACATTTTTTTCTTTGTTTCTTTTTCCTCCTTAATTTTGGCATGAAAGCAGATGATCTAAACACTGAAGTGGTTCTGGCAACACGAATTTTAAACCTTACAGCAAACATAACGTTTTTGTCACTGTACCTCCTTTCAGACACATGGCAGGAGTTAACATGGCCCATCCCCTCACATCCTGAGTCACTTGAAGAGGCTGAAGTGTGTGTACCTTACATTCATGTGTATAAAGTGAGATTAACATGCCACAATGACAACTGAGCTTCCCTACACATGATAAGCATGCAAAAAGGAGCTGTCAGTTTGCTAAACGGTTCTTCAGACATCAACTTTAGGAAAAACTAAGATTCCAGAGAATTAAATAAATCCCAGGGACGTCTCACTTCCCCAGAGGAAAGAAAGCACCTGCCCAAACCCACCACTGAGCTCTGCTGTCTTGCATCACGCAGTGGAAATCTTCCTCTACCTGCCATTTCTTGCTTCTAGAAGTTGTCTGCCCTATTTGGGTTTTGATTTCTTTCCATGCCGTCTTACAGCCTAACTCTCACCTTGCAAACACACAGAAGACTCTCATTCAGTAAAAACATTCTCAAAACAGTGTTTTGACCAGCCTTCCTCTTTTTAGGAATGCAGTATTGCTTTAACATCACATCTCCTCCAGCAGCTCGACACTTTCCCTCACTTCCCCCACCACGTATTTCAATCCATGGCACCTTCCCAGTGTCCATTCCATCTCTGTGGCTCTTACAAACATCACAAACCCATGCAGCTTTGCTGCTTTCACAGAAGACCTATAAAGTCAATAAAACTTCATGACACCTTCCTGACCGTCTTCTGACATGAATCATACCCAAAAAGGGAAACAAAATCTGCAGCAAAGAAAGACGGAAGTTACTACACTAAGGTGTGACCACAAACAATTTTTACAGCTTTGCTTGCATCCTGTAGTCTTTTTGCAATAACATCCTCTACTTACTCACCTTTCTGCTTGAAGAACTTGAACTCTCTGGATCTTCTTTTTCAGCCAGAAGGATTTTAACACAGTATGGATATTATCATAATAAATAATAAAACAGCCATATAACAGTCATCTGGACCAGCAGACAAGCCCAAAGCTTTTCTAGGTGCTCCTACAGAGCATTTCTTCTTTAACTCTGGACTGGGGTTTACATAATAATGCAAGCTCTGATCCACAGACATATTAGACACCACCATTTTCATGGGAGTTTAACAGTCTGATGCATTATTTGATTTCCAAATGCAGTCAGCGCCAGCCCATCATTAGACATCACGGCAATAATGTGGCCCTGGGGAACACTTCTCCCTAGGCCCTAGTAATCACCATCGGCCCTTAAATTTGTGCCAAAGTGTTAGTTCATTCAACATTTTGCTCTTTTTTGCTACAGCTTAAAGAGAAGAACAGAGGGTAATTTCATACACAAATGTACAAGAGATTTGGTGTTCATCTGGTGTGAAGAAGGTAATTTAAAAGCTCTTCTATTTAGAAAATCTAAATATAAGAAACTTTGGCCTTCATTTATTGAGATTCTGAATCAGGTTTGGAGACCAATAATAGTTCAGCTCACAAACCATAAAGAGATGCAAGCCCCACTAATTTCATGCTCCTTTAATCTGCTTTCATCAACTGTGTGGATTTTGTAGAAGCACTCAAAAATTAGATGTTACCATTTAGTAAAAGCACTGACGGATTTCTAAAGGGTTAGCTTGTAGCTACTGAAAACATCAGTGACACCGCAAATAATCCAGTGCTATGAGCTTCCCTGCACTACATGAGTTCTGTTCTAGCAACATATATATAACTGTATGAAAGTTGGCCCATGCTTTCAGTAAAGAGAGAAAAATAAAGCTTGGCCTGGATGTTGATCGGATTCCGATGAGGTTATAAATAAACTTTTACTTGTAGTCCCCAAGACAAACATTTTGGATGTGCTCAAACATTATATTCATTAGCATAGATTGTATTTACACAAATGGAAGAAAAAGGCAATAGTGAACAAGGCCATTGATTTCATTGCAACGAGCAACGCAAAGCAATTGAATGCTGTTAATCAACAGTGTGGGCAACATTGCTTTTACCAGTTTTCTAATAAGTTTTTTCAACATGTATTTTCTTCATTTCTGTGATCATTGTTATAAATAATTGCACTAAGAGTGGTGTTTCGTCAAATTCTCTCACAACTGCAACAACCTTTCATGAAGATTTCTAGGATAACAGTTACTGTGCATATAGAGAGAACTGAGGTCTGACCAAAAAAACCCCAAACAGCTCAGTACACATGAAAACACATTGTGTACAGGGGATCTTGGTGCTGTGCTGCGCAGCTACAAAGAGCATTAATGGAGAACAAGCCTGATGCCATCCAGCTCATCAACTATCATCAGTTGCTTGACTAGAAAAACCAACACCATCTCCATCCTTCTACTCCAAGTCAGCAAAATGCTGAGAAAGCTCCTATGAGCAACAGTCACAGTGCACATCAAAGCACAGACACTGTCCATGTTTCCCACCAGGAAGTACTTGTGACAAAATTAAGACACCCCCACGTGTGACCCTACGCCTGGCCTGCATTCCTTGCCTCCTTGGAGATGAGTGATGCAGAAGGACAACTTGCCACAAGCTGAAGTGGTAGATGGGCACTAATAAACTTGCTACACACCATCTGAGCATAAAAACTTCTCCAGGAAGCCAACAGGAAAGTCACTTCCTGCAAGGAAAGTAACTGCCAGTGATATCTGAACATCCAGACTCTAGAGCCAAGTTTAGACGGCAGCAGCAATGACCAGCACTCCTTCAGTTAGGAGAAACACCACAGGGGTAATGAGAGAGTGACGGACAGACCATGAGACATTGGGCTGTGATGCCACCATGAGAAAGGTGACAAAAATCTTAGAATTTCTGAAATGACATGTTTTCACAGGGAGAAACAAAGAAGTGCCATTACTATTACTGAAGTGCTGTGCTAAACTCTAGGTAGCCATTCTTAAGGAATTCTAATTTCTCAATCTATGTGACTGTGGATAAGGGGAAATAGACAAATTACACAAGACTGTGGCCTGTTTGACCCAAGACAGAGGTAGTGAAGAAGTGTAATGGCTATCACAGGATACTGTTGGTGTGAAGAGAGAGGGCATGTGTCAGGAAGTGGAAGGAACTGGGATCAATGAGCAAGTCTCTGCCACTTTTGTATGTAGCTACTCAGCCGGCTCTCATCAGAGGAGATCGGGAGTGTGAATTTGGACAATCTCTTTCCTGATGGAAGATCCACATGCAGGAATTACCATGAGATCCAACTATTCTGTTTGAATTTATACATTAAACTTTTCACCTCTCTGGAAAAAATTACAGCATCTTTGTACGGTTTTAAAACCTGCTATAACATCTTTCAAAATGGGGGAAAAATAAAGCACAAGAGAGAAAGAAATGCACATGGAAGTATCATTCCTTACTGAAATCAATGGATACTGTTTTTGATAACATTACACTGTATTTATCATGCCCACTTCCCTCCTCCCAAATGGGCCCAGTGAAATTCTGACATGAACTCAGCTGAAACCCTGCTCTGATTAGTGTATGTTCTCTGCAAGATGAGATCCAGGCTGTGTTAATATTTTCAAAGGAAATAGAAGGTGTTTAATAATTTTAACTCAAAGGCTTCTGCAAAAATTTAGTAGTATGTTCATTTTGATTACTTTGGTGTTCAGAGCAGACAGGCTCCAGTGATTTTATCACAGCCCCGGTATGGCTGAAACTCACTGGAAAGAAAAATCACCCATTTCACTGCTCCTTCAAGAATCAATTGTTAAAGCCCTTTATCAACAGAAAGCAGGGGAGGTGAGCTAAAGCACTGCTTGTATTTGTTCAAAGTATAAAACATGCAAGTCAGATCTGAGGAAAAATTATATGACAACTGGGTTAGAACTACACAAGGCCAACCTTTTCTGTACTGTCTAGAGATCCCTTGTTCATAACCTCGGGCTACTATCAGCACTGTGATGCCTGCAACAAAGTACTATTGCATATCAGTACTTGATGAACTGAATGAATAAATGTTAAATCCCAAAGCATGATGTTCCTTGTGATCTCTGTTAAAAGCCTGCAACCCTGTAAAACAAGAGCATTAACTTCATAATCTCTGTGGCATCTAAATCATCATGAGAAACGAGTTCATTTTCCATACACCGTGTTCTGCCAAGCAAAGTTATTTTTCCAAACACTTATGTAACTGTTCAAGGGGAAAGGCGAGACTGGCGCTAACCCCAAGTGTGCTCCGTGCTCAGCTCAGTCTGATGAGATGCCTTCTGCTAATTGGAGCGAGTTCCTCTTCAGGTCCCACCCTCCTCTGGCTTGTCATCTCCCTTGTAGTCTCTTGTCAAAGTGCTGGCAGAGGCCCTGAGCAATAAAGCAGCCCATCCACGGCTCGGGCAGTGCTGGAACAACTGCCTTGTACTGGCAACCTGCTGTTTATTCCCAGAGATCCATTCATGCCAAAGTGCTTTATCAAGGTTCAGACTCAAAGAACGGGAACAGCACATCTGTGTTCAGAGTCTGATCTGCAATTAAAAGATTTCCGTTGAGCTGGATATTTGGACTGAATCCTGGACCTGCCTTTCCATACTCCTCCATTTCAATCACAAGCTTTGGGCCTCTTTTGTGTTTTCACTCTTTGTAGTTACCTTGGGTGACTGTAAACTGGGTGAACAGGATAAAACACCTTAATACCCAGCACTGTTAAGAGAAGTGAGAAAGCAAAGCAGTGTGGCTGCAGAGCAATGGCTCAGCAAACAAGGACAAGCATTCAAACTGATGAGAGAGGACCCAGGAACCATGAATCCAGCTTAAAAAACTCCTTTCATCAAAAATACTGAATCTGAAGCACACCTTTTCGCCCCTGGGTTTTTAGACTGCATTGCCAGCTTGCTTTTTACCACAGAGGGGCAAGAGAAACTCCTTAAAAGCAATCAAGGAAATCTCAGATCTTCAATAAATCGCAGGTAGAGGATCCTAAGCCTGTGTATAAATTCAAAAGACCACAGAGCCCATGACAAAACCACAAAACTTGGCAGCAAGTGCCACCTTTTGCTATGCACAGTTGGGAAAGAAGCCATCTTCCCAAAGTATTTATTTACAGCTCTCTTGACAAAGTATAGCTACACCTGGAGCCACTAAGCCAGTATCAGCATTCCCAGTGCTTTTAATGACCTCCAGAGCAGGCCTCTAGAGACAGCCAGTCTGTGAGCCACGGAAGAGAAAACCAGCAGTGTGGACATGGAGGTTTTCTCAGGCCGCAGGGACAGGATGTGCGGCAGCTCCCAGTGGGTTTGGTTTCCCTGATGCAGACCCAGAAGGACTAGACCAGTCAGACTGAAAGCGGACTAGACCAGTCAGACTGAAAGCAAGATCTGATTCTGGCATAAATCAAGAGGAGACAGCATGAAGCCTATGGGGAGCAAAGAAAAGATGGAATCAGGAAACCACAACTCATCATTTATCTTCCCAGTATCCTGCTAACAACGGAAACTTCCAAACTAATGAATATTTGAATGCAGCCTTACACGCAATGTATCATCCCTGAACAGAGTATTGAAACATCAAATAGAGAGTTCTAAGATTAACAGGATGTTTACAAATAATTATTAGGAGGTGATTGCCTAATTTTGGTCTATGGTTTGGCGTATTTACATTCTTATATTCAAACATATCTGTACTTTGTAATATTTACACATATCTAGTTTGAGACTTCACATAGTAGTGCTATAAAAATGCTGATTTACTACTTATGCAGACACAGTACACATTCTACTGTGCTGCAAATGCAATTTGCCAAGCTGTTTCATTCCTCCCTTTGTAGTTGTATGATTAAATATTTTGCTTTTTGTCTATTTATTTTGCTTAATAAACTTTCATGTATTTTGTTCAACAAATACTACAGTTTGATTCCTGCTAAATAAAAATAAAATTTCAAAAAGGAAAAAAAAAAATAGGTTTTCTCTATTAGTCTGTAAGTTTATCACTTGACCAAAATATTACCCCCCTATACTATGAGAATTACTGTGCTGAGCATTCAGTTTTGACCAAGGAAGAGTATTAATAAAAAGCAATACTTTCTACTTCACTGTAGGAGTACTTAGAAACCAAATTCCAAGTACGAAGAATGATACTTCTGAAAGCACCAGTCTGTGGTGCTTATGCATGTTTCCTTACACACACCCAGTGATTTCTGTTTTCTCTCTTCTTGCATAAATCTTCCTCCATTAGCTCATTTGATCAGATTTATGAGAGATGAACTGGCTCTCTCAAAGCTCCTTCTATGATCTCAGTAAAACTATTATGCTTATTTATATCTCAATTGCTTATTTGTAAAATGAAAATAACTGTACTCAGAGAGGAACTTAGCTTCATCACAAGAAGACATACACTGACTGCAAACACTGTGATATTCTTCTTTAAGCCATAATAATGCTGACATTTCACTAGTGTTTTGTTCTTCCCCTCTCAGAATTGTCAGAGCTAAAACCCATTGCTTCATACCATATACTGAAGTACCAAGGAAGAGTATGATATAAATATACAGATATGAAACAGCATCTAAAAATGATGAGTTTGATCTTTCAAAAGACAAATCACTAATCTCTGGCTCTAATAAGATATGGGATAATAAAGGTCATGCTCAGTAAAGGACTAAGCTGACGGATCAGTCCAAAAGATTCAAAACTGTTATTGCTACTCTTGTCCCGTTGGGACTAAAGAAAAGCAATCCTTTTCTGAACTGCAGCAGAGTGCTACAGGCACATTGGCAAGACCCTTCCACTGTGCTTAATGCAAGGGCAATTTTAAACTCACCCAAGGATGTGCAGACTGAAGCGTGGCACAGTGGTATTTTAAATGCCAGAAAATTATTCCATTCATTCTTTCAAAAGACACTTTCAGTCTGAAACTGGTAAAAGCTCTTTCACCTCTGCACATCTTTATGAGGATGATTAATGCGATTCAGCAGAAGTTGCCAGGTGACTGTGAAAGGACCTTTGGTCAACAGTAACTTGAATTAGCTGCTGACATGGAAAAGGAATTGCAGAGTAACATAGCTTTATTCAATTTGGAGCTTGCTAGTTTAGGACTTGATGTAAATCTGATCCACAATTGCCAGCAACTAAGAGAACCTCAGCAGCGCACTACCAAAATCCCTGATTGACACCTTTCATCCTCAACAGTGTGAGCATTTCACTGTCACTCCCATTGGGGTGATAACTGGTGTCTGGCACTCTGCAGAGCTCTGCAAAGTTCCATTTCACTGGCTGACCTTTCTTCGGTTTCATTTGCTCAGGAGAACCGGGTGCTGTCTTGTAAAACCCAGCCCATGGTCCTTTCCTCTGCAATAAGAGCAGTAAAGACCTGCGACCTCTCATGCCACAGAAGCTGTTACAAAAATGCTGGACTTCACCTGCTGCTCTCTTCCTTAGTCACCACTGAACTGGCTTGTCCATTGCTTTCAAGATCACTGATGAAAGCTAATGTCCTAACACTAAATAAGCAAAAAGTCTGAGAAAACAGCCAGACTTTTTCCTTTGAAGAGTTTATTTCTCTACGTCCCCAAATGAACAAATATGCAGCTCAAAAAGTGTCTTGTTCTCTACTTTCCTTTCAGAAGCCACTTTAAGCTTCCTCTGGGTTGAATTTGCAACTATGCTCTCAGGTAAAGATCAGGTTGTACTGCACTGATCAGGGTCAGCAGATTGCACAGACAAGGAGAAAGAGAAGGCAGAAACAGTAGGAAGAGGAGAAGAGAAAATGAAGGTACATTTTTGGGAAAGCTGTGAAATGAGCCAATTTCACTCTTGTGTTTTCTCTGCCACCCAAGTGAGCTCATTAATGTGTGCAGAATTTGAGGGAGATTGATTAATTGCATAAGGGCCCAGAATGGACATGGTTACTGTCATTAATTCTAAATAAATACAGTATCATACAAATTGCATCTAAGGGGAACAAAAAAAAGCTTTTGTCCCTCTCAGTAGTGAGGAAAATACAAAGTAAACAGTGTTAATAATAGAAACAAAGGGATAGAGTCAGGCACAAAGCTTTTAGGTCACTGACTCCATTCATAGAAGGGGGAAAGAAAAGAGGGTACGGTACAATCTAACCTAATTATAGCTTTGTAAAAATTATTTTCAAGCCATTAACTGAGATTTGGCCTACTTAGATTGCAAACTTCTAGGGGCAAAGACTTGTTCTTCTCAGTCCTTGCCTGTCTTGCAAATTGCAGACTGAGTCCCAGATCAGAGCTCCTGCGCCCCAGTATATGAATCCTCCATGCCATGAAGGTGAGGCCTGGACACATGCCAGGAGCTGTGCCTCCTGCTGAAGGACCTCTGGAGCTCTCACTTGAAAGCAGCAGCTGGCAAAATGTGGTTTGAGATTTGTGAGCTATAGTGGAAAGAAGAAAGAAAGGCTGCTCGATCTAACACTCAAGTCTTCCCCGGAAAGCCCAGCTTCTCCGGCGTTGGGATAAGATAACCATCCTCTCCACACAAAGATCAGCACGAGCCAGAAGCCAGGCCAGAAAAAGCTTTTCCTGAGAACTCAGGGATATACCTACAGCCCTCCCCAAAATCAGTCATCGAGAATTTGGGTCAGCGTAAAAACGAATTGGAAGAGTTACTAAGTTGAGTGGGAGAGGACCTCTCGGGGACTGATCCCAAGTATCTTTCAGGCTGAAAGTGCTGTTCACTGAGAATGAGCACATTCTTTCTGATTTTCTATTTCTTCCAGGTCAGTGCTGGCATAACCTGCTATCTGCTGAGAACCACTCATTGTCATGGTTCTGCCGTAATATGTATGATACCTGCTCGTTTTGTTCAGGCCTTGGGTGCTGGAACCCAGAAAATACAGAAGTGATTCCATGGAGTGGGTGGGGGAAGGTTTGAGCAGATGTCTTGCCCAACTCTATGACTGCAGAGAAAGAAAACTTTGAAAATATAAGTGCACCATTAGAAATCCTGAAGCTGAAAGGCAATAACAAAACTGAAACACATTATTTTAAAACAAGCTGATTTAGAGTTATTCCTGATTTTAAAATGTGCTGTGAGGGACTGCACTGCATAGAAATTCTGTGTTCTTGAACGGCCCACACCTCCCAGCACCCCAGCGATTACTTCTCAATTGCAGGTGAAGAAGTTCCACAGTGTAATTTATAAGTCATCTCCAATCTGTAGAAAGCTCTGATATATTACAGGTAAAAGCGCTTCGCTTCTTACACGGCAATCAGCAGATGTCAGGAGTACAAGTGCTCGGTTCTACTGGTATTCAGCCTCATGCATAGGTTTGAAAAACACGTGCAGAAGAACTGGCCAGAAGCATTATTTTTTAATTAAGAGGGGCAAAAAAAATCTTTACAAAGCACCTTAAACTGACAAGGTGAGGTGTGTGGAATGACCTAAGACAGACAGGCACTGATTGAAAGCCATTGAGGTAATTCCCGAAGTAATTAGATCTTTGGACAACAAAGTGATGAAACAGGACAAATGACCTTTTCTCATTCGCACACCACCAGCTTATTTTTCTGATTTGTTCCACTCTCCAGGAACAGTATTTCTTTTAAATACTATCAGAAAAAAAAATATGGCTATAGCACTGAGCTAGGATGCAGAGTATCTGGATTGAGTGCCTGGCTCTGCTGCAGATTTCCAATATGACCTTGGGCACATCCATTAATCTCTTGCATCTCAGTCCTTTAGCAGTAAAATGGAAGGAGAGCTACTACTTTTTCCTTGCCCGCTTGCTTGTCTTCTTTGCGGAGCCCGTAAGCGTTTTCAGAGCAGAGTTTCCTGGCATAACCACCGCTATAAATTTAGCAGAGGCCATGAAAGTCAAATGCTGCTCTAAAAGTCAGGCAGAGGGAGGCCAAAGGCAGCATTTGGAAGCACTCCCTGGTCCCTGCACTACCTGTACCTGTGTCTTGGCTCTATCTAGGACGTTCCCAGGCTGCCCATGCAGTGTGGTCAGCATGGGCAGGAGGTGAGCCCCTGCTGCCCACTGACCTGCCCACCACAGGTAACCCAGCAGCCATGCATTTGTGAGGCGGCTCCCATGACCTCAAAACCGCACTTGAAATACAGAATTTACTTTTAGAGCACAGGAGGAAGACAGATTTAAGCCGAAGCCACATGGAAACTTTTATGTAAGACACCGCATCAGAGAATTGCATGTTGGCATTACAACGTTACTGCGAAAATCTACCATTCTTGGCATCTAATCACCCCTTTGCTACATGTGTGAGAGAGCAAATACATAAATACGCACCCAGGCAATGCCATACAGGTTCTGCCTGCATATAATATGCAGATACCTATGTGTGTATGTATCATAACACACCCACACATGATCACATTTCACCATAGAGAGCAATGTCGGAGTTGGTTTACCATCAGAATAAACATCCAACTTGACACATTTTTCACAAGACCTCTGTGAATTCTGCATAATTACATTTTTGAGGATGTATTTTGCAAATGTGCCAGATAATGCCAGAAGCACAGCTTTGAGTTGACTGCATTCTTACTCCCACCAGTGTCCTTGCTATGACAGTTTTGATACAAACAGTGTGTATTAGATCATTAGTGCAGAGACAACCCTCTCTCCCTGCCACGCTTTTGAAGCTCAGTCTGATGAATGAGAACTTGCTACTTTTGTGTGGAGCTCGGCCAATATATCACAAAGCTGTGCCCAGGGAATGACACCTAGATTGCCTCTGGCCACGCTTCTGGGGTGTTCCCTATCAGCAGAAACAAACAACTAAAAACACACAACATGCCTATAATCAATCAAGATATAATTCTCTAGAAGCATACAGAAAGTCACTTATTGACTAATAAGGCAGCCAATTATCCAAGGCCCATTAAGTACCATGAGCACTCAAACCTTCACCTGCTCGTGTGAGATTTCTCAGTACCCCATTTGGATGTGTTTGCAGTCCCTCTTAAAATGGTGAAAAACGTCTAACTTATGGAAATGTGCAAATAATAATGTGTCTAAGATTTCTGTGAATAAACCAGGAATGAGGGCAGTTTTTTTATTTTTTTGCCTGTTTGCTTATTTTTAATTTTAAGCACAGACTATTTCAAAAAACAAAACTTGTAAAATGTCTCCCTGACCTGGATGACCATGAAATGACCTGGAAGAGATGACAGTAATTACAATCAGAAGTTGTCCACTGATCCAGCCTTACGCTCTGCATCACCCTTTTGCTAATCAAGTGGCTGTATTGATCCCGTCTCCTTGGATGCTTTCCCTGTTACCCCAGGGCCCATGCAGTGCTCTACATATGGGCTGCAGCTTGAGCTTTCCACAACTCCATTACAGCCAGGCATTGAATCTGCTTTGGAACAGAGTGGGGCAGCCCTGCACCACAAATACAAAAATGCTTTAGCTCTTCTATAGTTAAATCTGCCCTCCAGAGATCACATGCCACTTCTATCACTGTTAGAGAAGAACAATAACTTTTTGATTTTTCTCTTTCCGTCAGTCTCTGCATGACTCCCACAACTTTTGGATCTGATTTTAAAAGAATACTAATTCCCTACAAACCTCATGAGAATAAGTGGTTCATTCAGATGAGACACTCCAGCCGGAGCTCCCACTGACGGAAAGGCTGTGCTAGAAATCATGCTGGATTAAGGACCTTTGGAGGAGACAGCTGCTGTGAGCCCAAACCACAGGAACTGGCTTTATACATTCTTCTGACCATGAAAGCGCTCAGAAATCTGAATTTTGACCATTTTTGCAAAAAGTAAAAAGGAAGGTCTCCTTACATCCATATTTATGGACTTTGTTATTTTTCATTTTTGTTCAAGATCAAATTCTGGCATAAGCCGGCTCTTCTCTGTTGACTTTGCAATTACACACAACACTTACACTAGGCTCCGCACTGACCCTGCTGATCCTCCTTGTCATTTCTTCCTGATGTGCTCCTGTGCGATCTCTCCTCTGAATATCACAGTAGTGATCAGTTACCTCTTAGAATCAGTGACTGGTCTAAAAAGACTTATTCCAACCTTAATTAAAAAGACATATTACAGTAATATTTGAAATTCAGTTTTTTTTCAAAAAAACCCCAACGAAACAACCAACCAACCAACAAAATCCCAACCACATCCAGTTTCTTTCCCTCTATACTAATAAAATTGAAAAATTCTGCTGGAAAATTCTAAAGATAGTATTGTATTTTTATATTTCAAGACACACTAAGTTTAGAACAAGATAATGCGGCATTTTAATTATGGTTTTTCTATTTATATATTTCCTATGTGGCACAAGCCCCCTTTAATGAAAGCGTATTTTAGAGTAGCTTCAACACCCAGGATTATTGCAAGTTTTTGAATGCACCAGAAGCTTATCAGCTAAAATATGTTAATTTCTCTAATAGGGTAATGAAGTCTAAATGCTTTCAGGAAGACATTGCTATGATAATGGGTCTACTTAAAACACAACATTAGGAAAACCTTGATTACAGGTTGCTCAGTGGTTTCTGACTTCCTTAGGAACGAGAGTTTGTTCCATTGCTAATTTGCTGCAAGAGCTGCTGGGAAGGAAGCTCATTTCCATGTACTTAGTCAATCACCTTCGATAACAAAACCAGAGTTAGATTCTTAGAAAAACTGCTAATACAACTGCACGATCAAGGCCTAAAGACTGACTTGGAGCTGCAAAGGCTTTGATGATGAAGCGAGTCCAGGGGAGCAAGTGGACGGCGTGGTGGTGGTGGCACTTGGATAACAAGCTGGTGGACAGTCAAAATGAAGTGACAGGTTTGATGAGATGAGAAAAAGGCAGGGGAAGAGTTCTATAAAGTGATGAAAGTGGCAAGCCCACTAAGGAACCACCTGGCCAAGGTCTGTGCACCTCTCTGGAACAAGCCTCTGCATTTCTACTTGTGCAATGCCTGGTAACTTGGAAAGGGCCCCATCAGAGCCTCAAGACACTTGTGTTATCTGATATGGGAGCTCCTCTTGGCTTTATAAGCCTGCTCACTTCCCACGACTTGAGCCTTATCAACACGTGTTTCTTCCGCCTTCAACACACAGAGGCAGCCCTTGGAGCTAGCTTTTAAATTCCCCTGTGTTTCAGAGCCATGGGAAGTGGGATAACATCACACAACTTGTGACCAGGAAGGTGCAGAAGCAGAGCTGTGGCATCTGCTTTGTGTCCCCCAGCCAGCACCACTACACAGAGCACCACCCATCAAAGCCCTGTACATCTTAACCCTGCGCTTGCCCCTTTTTCACTGAAGAGCTGCAGGATGCGATATTCCCATGTCCTTTCCCACACCCATGTATCTATTGTACCACCAAGGCCTGTTCTCCTGAGTGCACCTTGGCTTTGCCAGGCTCCCCAGTTGCCCGGCCTGACTATAAACACACGCTTCTTTATTTCTCCATGGATCCTCCTAGCTGCAGGATCAGGCCACTACAGTGTCAGCCAAGCCAGCAATGATTCAGCTTGCTGCTGGATGGGAGAAGAGGTACATGGTGTATATCTTGTGTGTACATGGAGGCATCTTGTCAAGCAGCAAGCCATGTATGAGCTAGCAAGCTTATACTGAAAATTTGATAAAAAACAACTAAAAGAAAAAAAAAAAAAAGAAAAAAAGACATACTTTTGTACTTAACAATGCATCACACCAAGTTCTGACCTCAGACATCACATCTGATTTCCATTATAGGAAAATCATGAAAATCTGACCGTGTCGTACTGATGCACTACTTGAAAGCAAAAGGGCTTGATATTTGTCTCCACGTGTTCAGCTGGGACTGTGCTCTCCCTCGTTGTGGAAACAAATGGTGCTGTAAATCCAGCAGTATTGAGCTCAGCGTGATCTAAGTGAACTAAATAGTCTAGCTTGATATTTGCATTTTCTCTTTTATCAAAACAAATAGTAATCCACTCATTAAATCCAGTATTTCTGTATTTAATTTGCAGTCATTACAAATCATCTTTAATTGGATTAGCTATAATTACTATAAAATAATTTCCTGAAATCATGTTATATTTGTGGGATTTTTTTTTTAATTTCATTTTTAGAGATATGTACTTAGGTGAACATAATGAGAGATGAGATATACTTCCTAGGTAAATACCAGAACCCCCTCTACTCTTATTTTTGCCGAGCTCATCCGTGTATTGCCTCTTTTTGTCCCTGGTGATCCTGTTTTGCACTTGAACTTGACAGACCCCAATTAGCCAAAACAGTGACTCATTGCTGCTCCTCCACCACCTCATTGACCCCTGCTGCAGCTGGGGGGGGATCCTCAGGAGTTTGATGACCACCATGAATCTCCTTTCCTCCAGTGTCAGTGTGTCCCTGGCATTAATCACCTCCTTTTGATGCAGAGGGATCAAAGCCATGTCTATGCTTTAAAAGCAGACAGGCATTTTCATTGGCACAGCGTGGCGTGACTTTAAGGAGTTTGTTCCTCTGCAACTTCACGTTTTTATGGCAAAACAAAACGTTTCAAGTCAGGGATCCACAAACTATTTACCATGCTCTGGGACTAATCTCTGTACTCATAACAGACCCCTGGGCTGTCTGTGCTCTACACAGTACTATGGTTTTGATGTCAGTTCCAACCCAACTCAGACCCCATTTTAGGGTTTGTTTCACAGTCAAGGGTGCCTCAGCTCTTCACCTCTTGGGTTATGCTCTTCCTCTGCTTACCCATGCTAACACAGCTCCAGTAACTTCAGTCAACTTTGGCTGAAGATGCGGTGCACACCTCATACAAAAAGGGCATTCTCGTGCACTGTACATGATTTTACAGCTGCAGAAGCCACCTAGGCTTTCTCTGCTCATATTCTGAGATGAAATCAAGTGTCGTGTAAGGAAGAAATCAAACATAAAGGGGGTAATGACCTATGGGCATAGCTGACCCTAGACAAATGGAAGAAACTTGCTGGAAATACAAGGTTCTCATTCAAGACCTTTCATTCTTAAAATAAAATTACATGGCACATTGGCAGGAGTTCTGGCACTGCTCTAACACCAGTCACAATTTCACATTTAATACATGCCGTAAAAATAGCACATTTGATTCACATGAGCGTGTCACGTCACATAAATGTAGCACTGTGCTGCAAGTCACATTTTCTACCACTTATATGAGTGTGCTGCCTTCCTTTCCCACACCAGGAGCTCTCACAGCTCCTTGTGAACAGAAGTCCAGCAAGATTTAATCAGGCTGAGCAATCTCAAAACTCATTTTTCAAGTAGGTGGAGTCAAACCAGCTACTAAAGCACCAAACAAAGTCCTCTGGAAAAAAAAGAGGGAGTTCAACGAGGTATAATATTTAAAAAAAAAAACAAAAAACAAACCCCAAACTCATAAATGATGCTCATTTTATACAACCTGACTCTACCTAAGGCTCTAGTGTTTCTGTTTTACTAACCCCTTACACAAAATGCAACGCTAGGGCTTTTAACAGCATCTCTTCTTCCACTGCTGTTGCTAATACACACACATCTGGCCTGATCTGCCTCCTGCTCCCCATTTTCCACAACAGGCACTCGCTCCTTTTATAAAGTGAATTGTTCCGTAAGGAACAGAGAAGTGGGACTGACAACCATGATCCTTGCAGACCACTCCAACCATGGGGCATCACACACAGGTTTAACCTCCCCAGCTCCTTGGCTGTCCCTTCTCTGAGGCACTTCTGGCCTGTGCCCGGCCCTCTGCTGAGCCCCTGCACTGCAACAGTCAGCAGAGGACGAAGCTACGGACACAGGAGCCGTTTCCTGCTGGGTGTTGTCCTGAAAGGGGCCGGGAAAACCGCCAGGCCAGCAAAAGGCAGGGCAGGACCTCGGCAGCCCACAGCGAGCTAAGCTGAGATTGCTGCGCTCGACAAAACAGTCAGATCAATATGTAAAGGAGAAAGAGGGGAGAGAAAGAGCAATTAGAATGAAACCTAACTTTCCTCAGTTTCTCTTCAAATTCCATGGCCAATCATGGCACAAATGATGCAGCGCTCATATATTTAGCATCTTTGTTGAAGACATTGCATGGCCCAATTCATTTTGCTTACACTGTATATACTGCTTGAAAATACGGTCTCTGTCTTGATGCTCAGACATTAGGCAGACATTAAATATGTTAATATTGCAGTTGTAATTACATGGTTTTTTTCTTCTAATTTTGGAAGGATAATTCTTTGGAATAATTACACAGAGGGTGACTTAAGTTCTGGGAAATGGTTGAGTCACCAAAAGCCACATCTGCGCTCACAGAGAAAGGCTCGTTGAAATCCTAAACATTTTTGTCCCTTGTAATTATAAGAGCTGGGAAAGGCAAAAAGTTGGTTTGTGCCTTTTAGGAGAAACACACAAAGTCTATTTAAATGAAAGATGCTATAGGGATTTCCTCTAATGGAAACAGTGTAGCTGCTATGACCACTTTCTGACTTTAGCTTGGCTGAAGATTTTCCACTTCACAATTAGAACAGTATTTTATGTTTATCCAGTACCTTCATACTTACCGAGCACACAGCCAAACTACAAACAACAACATCTCTCAAATCTTATAAGCTTCCCACACAGAACTCCCACCTAGAGCCTGAGATGAAATGGAAGAGGACATGCAATCCACTGTACACAGACAACTTCAGTTTGTAGTACAGTCACTGCATAATAGGACACTAAAAGACTCCCAAAAGGACTGAAGAAGAAAATTACACACAACTGAAACTGCCATTTAAATGTCAGGCTTGCAGAATCCTAACTCTGAAGCTGCTTATTTCAGAGCAACCAAGGACCCGTGAAAAAACAAACAAATGAAAAGCAAATGGAACTTTTCAGTGTTCAAAAATGGGATTTTAAAACCTGAAGGTCTAACATTTTAACAAATTCATCATCAGCCAAAATAAGTTCAAGCGGACCTGCTGCACTTTATTATCCTCTTTCCTTGCCCAGCTGTAATGCAGATTTATTTCAGCAGCCCAGGGTCTCTTAGCAGTGTTTGTGTGCTACCCGCAGGTCTGGAGTCCTCTATTCATTCACATTATTTAAATAATAATACATATGTATAATCCTCCTTCTTTCTGTAACTGTTCTACTTGAAGAACCAATTAATTCCATTTGTTACTTCCTGGTGTATTATTTCTTCTCTACAAGCTAGAATCCCTTTAGGAACCCTGTCTGCCCTTGACTACTGATTATTTCCTTGGCTTTTCAATCATCAGAGCCTCTTCCTGTGGATTTTAGAGCATTATTGTGATTGTCAATTTTAATAATGCAGGTTTCCACAGTCTGTGCCTGCTGCAGGCCTTTAAAAAAAAAAGAAAGAAAAAGAGGACAATCCTGCTTTCCATGGCTTTAAAAATAAATGAACCAATCATTTTGATTTTTTTAAAATATAAGTAACTTGGTCTTGCTTATTATATGCCCATATATTATGTGATGCACATGCAAACACTGACACTCACACAGCTCTTCTCTCCTTCTGTTCTGGTCTAAGGAATAGCCACAAAATGCCTTCAGATTTAAAAAAAGTGAGCATCCAAAAGAACAAAGCAGGAAAAGGATCAGCCATTTAAATGCCTTTAAGCAGAAGGCACTAAACTCAGCTCTCCTTTGAATCCCAACCCCCTTGAGGAATGGCACAAGTCATTGTATCTGATGAGGTTACTTCAGCTTTTTTTCAAGACATTATAGATGAAAAACCTTTAACATCTTTTCAGGAATTTATTTGTTTTGTAAGCACCTGACCGAGTGATCCTAAAGAGCTTGAATAAATCCTTAGAGGCAGATAATTCAGAAACAAAGGCACTTCCTGAGGCACCAGGCTTCAGGAATCAAAGTTCTGGATCCCCTGCACTTCGTTCGGTACTGTTACATGATTAGGGGAAGCATTAAATGCCTACACATTGCCGTGGCTGGGTGGATGGTTTAATTTAGCTATCAGCCTTCAGGCAGAGCCACATCACCACCAGATTCACTCCTCCAGCTGCAGCCCTGGAAGCTATAAATCTCCAGCCAATGTCACTGGTCATCTCTACTCGCCTGCACCCAGACTGCTCTGCCATGGAGTGCAGAGAGGGTATTAAAACTCTTCCCTGTTCATCTGCCGAAATGAACAGCACGGTAACGCCTCCAGTTTCAGCAAGGGCTTCTGCTGATGGTTTTGATAGCTGAATTAACACCATGAACAGAAATGACACTTCATCTTAATACCCTGCTCTGTACTGCTACCACCACCTGACCTGGTGCTCTGGACCTGAGAGCAGGAGAGGAGTCAATGGGAAGTTTCTTGGATGTTACCTTGGCCAAGCTTCATAGGACGTCTCCTGTCCTGCAGCCTGTGTGATGGCAAGGTGCTCATGCAGCTTTTTCAGAACTGTTCACTGTGGCAGCGCAAAATTAGGTGTAGATCTGAAATTCCAGTTACATCTGTCTGTAAATAAACAGCGCATCTGCTCTCTGAGCTGCACAGGCTGATGTTTGCGAGGTTATTCGGGACCAGCTGAGATGCAGCTCTGCCCCAGTTTTGTCCAAATAATGATTTCCAAATTAAACCCACCATAAGGCTGCTGATGAGAGCAAGCCAAAGCTCACAGCCGTACTGTATCTATGAGCTTTCAAATGCTGCCTTAGCATCTTCCTTTTAGTTACTGATCAACACAAGCACAAGCTCATCTGCTTAGAAAGAAATGCTATGAGAAATTACAACAAACTGCAGCCAGTTATATCAGGCTATGGGAATGCACCACAGTCAATCACCTAACAATTAGTAACAGTACTTAATGAAGATATATCGAATAATGCCCTATTTGAACAGAAAACAGTGTACAAAAAGCACAGGGAGGAAATGGACAAGTTGAAATGCTGGGGAAAAAAATGTTCTCAAGAGTAGCAGTGCTTCCCTGAAACAACACCTATCTTTTACAAAGGAGTTGAAGCTGAGAGGAGCAGACAAAGGCAAACAAGATAAGGACCAGCACAGGGAAAGGTCCTCAACATCCTGAAGGGTCTTGTGTTCAGCTTTCAGAATGTAAGAAAAAAAGAACATCCAGGGAAATATGTTTCATTCCAATGAAGGGATTGCTATTAAGCTCATTACCATATTGCCAGACCCCAGCATTTAGGTTTACTCACAGCTGGTTCTCACATACGATCACATTTTTATATGCCACCGTTCATGTTCACATTACACTCCCATCTCATCACACAAGCCAAGCATTTGTTGGTGGTTTTCAGCCAGCCATTTCCCACTAAGGTAGCTCAAGGATGAAGCTTCTTTCACCTTCTTTGGAAACAGCTGCTCCTGGCTATCTCCAGTGACATGATTTGGAAATACATTGACCCCAGTCTGATTCATGATGAATATGCACACAGAAACATAAAACTTGTGGGCATGCATTTATGCAGAATAATGCCCACAAAATATGCATTAGGCTCCCTTGTAATGCTCATACCTACAAAAGGTTAAATAGCCCTCGGTGAGAGAGAGCTATTTAAATGGACCTTTTTATAATGGCAAACAATAATGCATTCTGGTTACCTTCTGACATGGCTTACTTCCAGTCAGCATTAAGGAAAATTACTACCTGATTTCAATACATCTTGGTTCAATTTCATGCAAGCTTATTGTCTTCTAATTATCAACACAGCAATTTGATCTGCATCCAGATTAAGGCACTGCCCTGACTTCTAACACCAGAGCAACGCCTGCGGTGGTGTGTTGATTTCTCAAGCAGTAAGCAGTTAGCTGTTGTCTCTCATCCCCAAGGCACAAATAAGCAGATGCTGCATTAAAGCTTGTTTTACAAAACTGCTTCAGTTGTGATATACATTTTTAATATAATATACTGACTGCATTACAGCAAAAACTTCCAGGGCCAGTAAACCCCTACAAATTCATTAGCAAAACCAGTTTCTCAATTAAATCTAGCTGAAGACTAGATCTAGTAGAAAATTATTGTCCAGCAGCAGCTGAAATGAGTGAAAGGCTTGATTGTGCTTGCCCCATGTGAGAGTGGCTCAGTTTACCACTCCAGTTTTCTGAATGTCAGTTGGGATTGCTTCTCATCAAGGACAGGCTTCACTGACCTTTCTCTTCTTTTCCTCACAAGGATACTGTGGTTGGCTTAAAAGCTTGATTTTTCTTGACAAAATTACAATTCTGGGTGTGAAAACAGAGGCACAGCTTTTCACAGTCAGAATGGTTTCTACAGAGAAGGCACTAGTAGGGAAATGTTTTGGAGCACGCCCTGACAAGCTTTCATTCATGGGTAGGTTTAAAGGATCAGAAATTATACCTCCTGTTTTTGAAAGACAAGCCAAAGGAGAAAGCAACATTTTCACTCCCTTTGGCTTATTTGCATTTCTTACCTACATTCTTCTCCCTCGCTTGACATTGTCAGCTGCAGCATGACAAGTGAAGAGCACCTCTGGAGTACTCTCTAGTTAATCCTCTACAGTGCCTGTAAACTACACAGTGAGTTGGTGGTTACAACAGGAGCTCTTAAAAAGCACACATTTTACCCTTCCTCCAAACAGAGGGGAATCTTTGTTGAGCACTTTGAAGAGCTCAAGCTAGGAGAGGATTATTATTCTAAAAGTATTTGTTTAATGACAGTGTAATGTAAAATATACCAAAAATTAATCTGGCCAGCAGCAGATCTAGGTTTAGATAAACCATCTGGTGGCTGCCTCTGGTAAACGTGCCATTTGTCTCGATGGTGCTTATGGCATATCTGGCTGCTAGTGTCGAGAGCCTTGTTCCAGCAGCCTTGTGAAACCGCCTACCTTAAAGGAAGAGAAGTTCTGTAACACAACCTGCAGGATTACTGCCTTTTATGAAACCCTCTGGCACTAAATCTTTCCAGACAATAACAGTGCAACCACAGCAAGGAGGAAGAGATAACAGAAGAGCTTTCCCTTTCTCACCACCGGTTATTTCTTCTGTGCTTCACTGTGTTCCTTCACCACCTCTTTGGATGTATTCAGCATCTCCCCCAAAGGGTCACAAGGCCAGGGTGCTCTGCAGTGTCCCCTCCCTCTCCTCTTTATGTACAAGTATGACCATGACAGTGTGCTTACTTTTGTCTCCATGAGATGATGGCACCTTCACCACCATTTTTCCCCCTCATGAGAGGTAATGAAGATGAGCGTTGCTAGAACTGCTTATAAGCTCAGCTGACACATCAAGCTGAGCCAGTCTAACCCCTTATGAATAACACTAAAAGTTATGCTAAGTCCCAAAAACCTAAAAGAATTTCACTGCCTGCCCCACTCTGACACATGGCCAATTGACAAGTTACATGACTAAATGAATTCTCCATGCCACTAAGACTGGAATTTGCAGGGATTTATACAGTGACACTTGTACCACACATGCTAGGACCTACTACCACTGTACTGTAATTGTAATTGTAATTTAACCCGACCTTAGCAACTTGTGCAGTCTGACAGCTCCCCATGCAGTTCACTGCAGTCAGATCAGAGTCTGCTGGGGATCTCATGCTCCTTCTACATCCCTCCAAATCAATAGCATTCCATCAGTTAGTGGAATCAGTTAGAAGGCACAGCACTTTTAGGCCTAGCACATTATATGCCTAGCCACCATATATTGTCTAAAACCTACGGGGAGGGGGGCATATTCCTAATTACATAGATTGCACTAGTAATCTCTTCAAGAAAGAAGATACATCTTGTGAAATATGATGAAAGATTGATTGCTTGTGCCACCATTTTTCCTGCCCCTAGCAGCTGTTTAATTCCCTAGTTAAGACAAAGCAAAATCTCCCCTTCCTATGAAGTTGAAAAGCAATCTAGATGGAAAACCTAAAGATGAAGACAGGAAAATATGGTGAAGTAGCCTGGTGAATTCCCAGGATACAATGTGTAGAGGTTTCTTCCCATTTGTTTATCAACTTTAAACCTTCTTGTGTTCTGCATCTGTAATTGTTTGCAGATAATGGTAATGCTCTAGAAAGTGACTTCAGATATTCTTTCCAATACATAAATCACTGGCAGATTTTCTCAGCATTACTTCCAAATTAAGGGTACTTGTTTGTCCACCCTAGCACTGTCTTGAGATTGTATCAAATCACAGATTACTCTCAATGTACCTGATCTCTGTAAAAGAGGTTTACCTTAACATAACTGCCTATGGAAATCAAGAAGTTCTCTTTCAGCCAACAAATGCTGTAGCAGAGGAGTTGAGAGGGAAAGGAGGTACCTAAACCTCAGGTAGAGGGTGGATGGACAGGCACAAAGAAAACAAAATCCTGTGGAAGACTGCCAGCTCATGCCTGTTAAAACTGCTGTTTTCAAGTAAGAATGAATGCCTTAAATGCAAAACTTTACACTTCATACGTATTATTGTCAATTCAAAAGTGGCTTGTGGTACTGTTTTCAAATAAAAAGGGATTCCAAGAAAATTCTCCTGACAATAGAAGGAAAATTTCAGACTAAAAGCACCTGTTATGCAGCTAAAAGCATCCAGAAAAGATTTCCTTACAGCAGAGGTGCTAGTGCATGCTGCACCTTCCCATTCTGATCCCATATGCAGCACTAATGGCTTCAGATACAGATTTACTCCACTGGCTTGAAAGAGTTCTTCTCCATGTGAAATACTCTCTTTTCAACAAAAAACCCCAAATTACTGCTGCTGCCTATAGACACTGCCTTGTCATTTGTCACCCTTACCTTTAGGAGACTGATGAAACGTTGAGACTGAGTGCCTCAGATTTGATCAAGCACATTTTTCCAGGATCCCACAGCACAGGAAAGATGCAACCTTCCCATGCTGACACAAAGGAACCTGCCCTGGCCCAGACACCACTACAGCAAGGGGACAGTCACCGCTACTGGGACAACAGGAGAAAAACCCTAGGAAGAAACTAGAAAGAACTCCAACAGCAAGTATGGAGTCAAGCTTGGGACGGGCCCGATCCCTGGGATCTCATGGTTTGACCAGGTAACTTGCTGAGTGCCCTCAGCTCCCCTCTCCCTTTGGGAAATGTAAGGGGTCCGAAAGCAGCTGTGGGCAGTATGCAAAGGAGCTGGCTCAGGAGGGGTTTGTGATGACAAAGGTGCCTGAGCAGGTGTCAGCCCTTCATTGCTGTTGTCTAGGTGGATTCCTGGCACAGGGACAGCTCAGCCAAGTCATCTTATCCACGAGCTGTGCTGTCACCAAGTCATCTGCTGAGCCTCTCTAGTGCTGCCCACAAAGGCTTCATAGCGCACTCCTATTGCCAGCTTTTAAAGGTCCCTGCTGCTGTTTCTGTGCCATCTGAGGGGATGGCAGGACCCCGCCCCTGAAGCTCTGAGCCACTTTGCTGAGCTTTCCTTTCCAGCACAGATACACAGGTGCGTCATCACCACTGATCCCAGCACATCAGATCCTGGAAGCAAGACAGGACACCAGGACACTCTTTGCACAAACAGGGCAGGGGGGCCTTGCCCATACCCCATGATGTCCTGTACTATGGGCTGTGTGGCCATCTGAGAGGGGGACAGCATTGCTGTGCCATGCCACAGGACACTGGAGGCAGGAGCCAGGTGACAGCACCTGACACTCACCATGGCAGAGCTCACAGCTTTGCAAACACTCAAATGCTCTGTTTCCTGGGGATTTCTATAAAAGGGCAGGGGCTTGCTCTGCACATCCCTAGCAAAAGCTTTCAGAGAGCCAAGGAAGAAAGAAAAGAATAACAAAAACTTTCAAAAAATATTTGAGAAAAGCTGTGCCAGAATCTCCTTAGATGTGTATCTATGACTAAGCATGAGAAGTGAGTTCCTGCTGCCATACAGAGGGTGCTGCTTGCTGGTCACGGTCTAAAAGCACTGATGAAGCAATAAGCACAGCTTAATTGCCAAGAAGCTTCCATATTAATAGCAGAATTTTTGGTCAGAGACATGTGAAAGCCCGTAGGCTTTGGAGTAGTAAAATAGAAGTGGGGCCGTATGGTGACAGAACAAAGTCTGCTGAAGAATGTTGTATTTTCTGCCTTTGATAGGGACTTTCCAGAGCTGTCAGCTGAGCTATAGAATTAGAAACCTGACATTGCAGCAATCAGTTTTTAGATTTCAAGCTGTTCAAATGACTTGTCTCTAGGGAGGAATATGTAGTATGCAGGAATCAATAGTGGAACAGGTAAAGATGCCAGTGTACAAGGGCAGCTGCCCCAACACCACACCCCAGACAGCCAGGCAAAGCTGCCAGAAAGGAGTCCTGGGAGAGGATGACGGAAAAACTTGCTCTCTCTGAATCAGTACCAGTGAGGTGCTACAGACAATTCACTACATTTGTGAGATTGCAGCTTGATTATATTCGCTTCCACCTTGCAGATTGATCTTCCACACGCCCTCAGTTCACGCTATGCCAGTGCTCCAAGCCACTTGCTGAAGAGATTATAAAAGAGCCTATTTTATCATATCCTCACCTCTGAATGCATTACAAGTGACACTGCTTAATTTTAGCCAATCTGAACAGCTAATTAGATGTAAACAGATTGAAAAATTGTACACATGGGACAACTCATTTTTCAAAAGGCCACTAATCTAAACAAACCTGAGTCCATCAATTCACTTCAACATTTGTCTAAATGAATTACAGCACAGACCTGTCTTGCACTGGCCTTGTGATTCATATAAGAGGCTTCCTCCTCTTTTGATGAAAATTTCAGGCACTGTACAAAAGAATAAGTTATTTATTTATCAAGGCCCTATTATAACAAGTATGAAGATGCCTCTCTGCCTGAATCTAGAGGGCAAGGTGTATGAACCAAAGCAATTCCAGCCTACCTTCTCTCTTGCCTCCCAAACACCTCACACACCACATCAAACACAGGGATGCTCTCTGTAGTAACAGATACAAATCAAATTATATTTAATCATGATCAATACTGGTTGGAACTTCAGAGCTCTTTGGGTGTGATCCTCCCCTGGAGAAATTAGAAGGAAAATAATCCTGGACAGATCCTGCAGAGACATCTGGTGATCCTCCTCCCCTTCAGGACTCCCTGTAAGCACAAGCTGGGAGTAGACTAGTAAATACACCGGGAATCAGGGAAGCACTGTAGGATAGAGAGAAGCCGAAAGAGGCCTGTCACAACTCAGATGAGATCAGGAGCTGCTGAAGTTATCCAGGGCCTGGCAACACAGAGAAGTCTTAGGATGAAATGCAGTGTAGTGTGGCCTCTTTTTTAATACAGTGCCATTAGCAGAGCATTATGCATGAAATTTTCCACTTGCTACTAAAGCCCACATTGCTTTCACTACCTGCAGATGTAAATGTACACAGTGAGATGAGAGAGGGCAGAGAGAAACACACTTGTGTGGATTCTGCAATGAACAAACATACCCACATAATCAATCCCTTTCCGGACTGCTTAGCACAGCAATCTTGCTGAACAAAATAGGCTAAACTCTGCCTATTTCATGTGTAAACTAATTTATAGTACCTAGAACTAAGAGTCTGCTGAGCATCTGTTGTGATCTTCCACGTGACAGAGGCCCTGGACTTTCAAATTCATCCTCATTTGAGCAAAGCAATCCAGACAGCCAAGGGTCAAAACCTCAAGTGCTGCAGAATCCCACATAACTTTTAATCACTTGCTTCATTGTGTTATTGCCTTCATTTACAAACACAGATATAAACTTCACTCAGAGTTTGTCTAGCTTTAATTGCCAGCCCAGCATCTCATTAGACCTTTGTCTGTCAGCATAAAGAGCCCTGCTGCTCATTTGTGTTCCCCACACTGGTACTTACTGACGGTGACCTATGCAACCCTTTCCTTTCCCCTGACAAAGCCTAAGGCACCACAGCTTCCAGGGCTGTGTTTGCTTGGCAGCCACCACCCTTGGCTGCACACAGCCTGCTCCCCCAGCTTCTCAGGGCCTTTGGGGCTGCAGTCACCACCTCTGGTAAAGGTGGAGGCAATCTGACATCCTTACTCCTGCTCACGAGTCTGATTCTTAAACCAACCCGTGGCCCTTTACCCTGCTGTGTTTGCAGAGCACTCGCACACAAGCCCACTCACTACCAAAACTCAGCCTTCTTTGGAGCATCGCTGTTTCCAGTGGCATTTCCCCACTCACTCCTCTGCTTTCTTGTCTTGTGTTTGTGGCTTTATGCTTGGCCACATTAGAGGACCTGCTCTTCCACCACAGTATCAAGTAAATCAGAGTGGGTTGCAACAGTGAACCACTCATTTGTAGTTCCCCAGATATAACTTTTGAGAACCTGATTGGTGAGAAAAGTATGTTCCCACCTCGGCCACTAGTAAAACAAACAAATAAATAAAGAGCATAAGGCTGATCCCTTTGCTGTCCATCCAACAAAGATAAATCCACTTCTAATTACAACCTGAAAGGCAGTTTTTACTCCACTAATTGTGTACCACGTCAATTTTGCATGAATCTTGTTCCTTAATCATAGTGTCATGTAGCAGCATGCCAAATGCTTCACTGACATCCACGTACACTATATCAACCAAACTTGTAGCTTCATAAATAACATTTCAATTAGCTGACAGAATCTATTACATCAGCCCATATTGCTCAGCATTAATTCTCATTTATTTCTTTATTGAGCAGGTCCGGGACTGCGTGTCCTGTTCTACCTCAATCAATGTCAGATTGGCAAGCCTATAAATATCTGATTTTTTCCCCCTTTACCCTTTTTAATACCTACACACCTCTCAGACCTTTAGAACTTCCCCATGTTCTCTGGTTTACGGAAAACCAACATTAAAATTCCTTAACTAGCTCTCTTTAAACTTCTACGTGCAAAATATTTGGGGCTGCAGGAGTAAAGAGAGCCCTGCTTTGGTATCTGATTTTTAATGGGTTTAAATAGGCACCATAATTATCTAACTCCCATGCAGCTAGAACAAATGGGATCAAAAAGTGCAAGGCATTAAAAAATTCACGTGAAATAACATGGAATGGTTTTGACCTCTTCTTCTCCAAGTTGTGATATTTTCAAACTGCTGTTTAGAGACCTCCCTGTTGTTGAATGCTTTGGGCTTTTATTCAAATATTCTCCTGAGCAACAAGCAATGTGTTTGTTTTAAATTAGAAACTAAGCATTTTCTTAAATGCTGTGTGGCAACATCTTAAGAACTGGTAGTGCTCTACCATAAAATTTTAACTTGCCTGCAGTTGATTTTGAATTGCTCTGGATTCCTGGGCTTGCACCACACTCATTAAACTTGTCCTGTGTATGCATTTACATAAAGTAGGTGGCAATCTCCAGTTTGCTGAATGTCTAGGAATCAGTTGGGCCCTTCCTGAAGATAAGCTCCCACTGACTTCAAAAATAGCTGGCAAAATTTCTGGTTTTATTTCCCAATCTCTGAAAGGAAAGAAAGCTTCTTAGACAAAAGGGAATTTAAACATCCAATGCAGAATATATTAAATTTGCCAGATGGAGCTGAGGTGTCTGAAATGCAGGAGTTAAAGAAAGCAAATACATGAACCTTTAGAGAGACTTGGCAGTTTTCATCCCATTTGTTCTTTTTAAGATCTCATGGGAGCATCTAACAAAATCCTATGTCACACCAAAACTGATTCAAAGCAAGTGCACAGTGAATCAGCTTCTTCAATCACTAAACCACAGAATATATAACGACAAGATGCATGAGGATCTGAAGGAGTTCTGGTCACTCCCAGGCTGCCTCAGACCCCACTTGTGCAAGACATCCACATTCAGAAGAAAAATTTAAAAGTCAATGGCATTTAAGCATGTGATAAAAATGAAGCATGTGCTTGAACACATGCTCTTGCCCCATGAAATAAAGTGCAGCAAGCATGGAAGAGCCATTTGAAAGCTTAAAAACCATGGATTTTTTTCTCTGTGGAAGAACTCCCTACATAAAAAAGCAAGAGTGGGCTAGATTTGCCTCTCACTGTCATCACGGCTAATCTCTAGTGACTCCACAGTTGTCACAAGGAAAATTAATCCAGGTTTACAGAGATGTAGCAGACAAATCTAGACCACTACATCTCCCTCTTGCTGTGTTTACAATAACAGACCAATAAATGAGTATTTGTGATCAGGCGCTCCCTTTTTAATCTGTTTGCTGGAGTATCATAGGATTTGTTTGATGATTTGATGACTTAGTTATTCATGGATTTACAGATTGCACATGATTAGACAGCATATTTTGGATTTTTTTCCTCCGTTTTTATGCAGAAAAGCAATTTTGACTTCTAAAGCAAAACCAGGGCATCCTCAGTATTTTTTGATGTAGGTGAGCATCTTCCATTCATAGAATCCCTGTGTAGCTCTGAACTACTTACACAAAGTGCAAAAAACCTAAAGGATTGCATAATGCAGGAAAGAGGCTATGAATGAACGTCATTCATACTTCTCGCCCACAGAAGTCTACGGATTTTCATGGCATCTTCTATTCATTTTCTTCAGTTTTGCATGGGCCACAAATCATTCACTACCTGTCAACCCTTCCCCATGGCATTCCCCAGTGTTGATAGCCTGCTTGATGGGACCAGGAGCACAGCAAGGGCTTCTGCCCATCAGTAGCACGGCAAGCACGGGTATGAAATGCACCACTCTTCATTAGATGTTTGCATTCTAGCTTCAGAAGCAGCAAGTAAAACACAGGCCGAGCCCAGGCAACTAAACCCAAACCCCGCATCTTCCAGGGCTGGTATTTTATCTATAACCCTGGAGAGCTTTGAGCTCTCAGGAGCTGTGGGATTTGCTCAAACACCTCAGCCAAGTGATGAGCTCAGTACTTAGCTCGAATGAGAGCCGAAGAGAAATCCAAAACCTGGTATTCCTGTCATCTCCATACCTTCCTAGGATTTTCCAAAACTGCTAATGCATCCTACTTAGCACAAAATGCCCCTGGCAAGGGTCTAGAAGTCCAGCACTTGCGAATGCCCAAGTGCTTCTCTTCTAGTCAACAAAAACATATGGGAACTTCATCCTTTCCTAATTTTCAAAGGCCACAAACAGACATTAACTGCCTTTCCCTGACCTAACTCTTATATAGGTCAGATGAGCACCAGCCCTGAACTGGAAGTCATGTAATCATGTTAGGACAGCGAAGAGCCTGAGCTAATAAACCTGGCCTTTCAAAGAGCTTATTGGTTTGGGCTCAGTGCCATGCTGAGGTTAACAAGGTAAAAACCCGTTTAACAAAGGAGACATATCTGACCATCCACAGTCAGGTCAATCATTTAAGATTTAAACATTCCCTCCAGAGGTATTTACCCAGTCAGTGCACGTTGCTTATAGTTGATTTTGTACTTTCTGATGCTGCTTTAAATTATATCTCCCAAATTAAATTAGAGTAGAAGAAGCTTTCCTATTGCCTTATTGCAGTTGACGACCGCACGTGGGGTCAGCAGATATTCTAAATTCACATGAGAGAAGCTTGAATCACCTATTACCCCCGGGAAAAGAATCTGTAGCTCAAAATATGAACTCCTTTCTTTCCAAGGTTAAACTAGAACAGCCAGAGCATTCTCCCATATACTGAGAACATGTGTGTATGTGTGTTTATCAGCACTGCATTTTATACACTGCTTCATTCAAACTAATATACACTCCAGGTTTTATGGTGTATTTTGGCTCAAGTGTGATTGCTAGGACAGTGTTTACAGCAATATTCACCGTGTTCTGCATAGCCCTGCCCATCAATCAACACTGTAATAATGCAGAAAGGGAAATCACTGGAAAAGCAGCAGAGCTGCTAAATTCAAGTAAGCCATAGAAAACCAGCATGGAGACAAATGCAAATGCAATTGGGTCAAAGTAGCCATTTACACCTGTTGATTAAAACAAAAAAAAAAGTATATACATGCTGAATTATGATTTGCCTTAAAAAAATAACATAGGCTTCAAAGTGTTAATTTTTTCCTCCCTATTTTCTCTGGGTTAGTGTTTCAAGATGACTGCTGCTCTATATAGATTTATAATATGTATGTGTTTATTCACACATCTCTAAGTCAACAGGAAAGGCAGACCAGAATAGCAAATCTATCATTAAATCTACATGCTGGCACCTACAAAGAGCTGCAGGACTTCATTTTTTTCTGGATAAGATTGAAGGGATAAATTGAAAGACCTAACAAACAAACAAGCCATGCTCATTCTTAAAATACACACACAAAACAAGAGAGGCAGAGAGAGGGGGAAAAGAAGATGGCTTGTAAAGTTATTGATTTTCAGGTTTGTCTAACAGATCAGGAGTAAGCTGAGGAGCAGTAGAATCTCTGATTTGTTCTGGATCTTATATGGGTTTGCTGACAAACACTGGGGTTCAAAAGCCCCAGCATTGGCTTGGCTCTGAAGCAGGATGTGCTATTCCCAATTCAGACACTGAAGTGTGATGCAGCTTCCAGCCTTTGCCACGCTTGGATATCCAGACTCTGCTTCCCAGTTTTTATTCTCTCTCTCACTGTGAAGTAGTGCCTCACAGTGTCAGGGTATACCATGCTGGAGTGCTAATCTTAGAATTAGCAGCTCTAGATGCTACTGTAAAATAAATAGTGATGATGATATTGATGAATTATCACTTGTTTGTTTGTTTTTATTTTGATTTAGTATAGATCATAAAGAATTAACATAAAAATCAAACCAGGATAAAATCTGTGTACCCAGGGCCCCACAGAATTCCCACTGAAGTCAGTAGGACTTGAATAGAAACTGAAGGAGGCTGTGAAACCAATTCAAGGTAGGTGCTTATGCACTGCCCTGCCGGGGATCACAGCAACATCCAGTGTGAGAGTCAGCCCCAGCGAAACCATCAGACGGCGAATGAAAGCCAATCACCAGAGCTGAGAGTGCAGACAATGCAGGGAGGGGAAAGAAGTGCTCAGTGTGAAAATAAAACCAAGGAGAGATGTTCTTAGCCCATTAAGAGCTATAATGAAATACTGCATCTTGAGTTTGTTGCTGTTAGAAGGAAGCCAGGAAACGAGCAGGAATTCATTATAAAGCTGCTCAAGACCAAAACATGAATCATTGGGTTCTAAAAAAACCCAGTTGTCTAGAGAACGGCACAGATGAAAATGAATGGAATCTCTTTAAATTACTCTCTGTATAAAGTCTTTCACATTCATCCTTTCTGGCTTTCTGATTAGTATCTTTCTGGGATGTGGGTTTTTAAATAATTCCACACCATACTCCCAGCTTCTGCAATCAAAACACTGAAATGGCTCTTGATTCTGCATTTTTCATCTTCATTTACAGGGAAAAATGTCTTCTGCAGTAAGAAACCTGAACACCTACTGTCCTACCCATCTACTGGATATCCCCAAAAGTATATGCTGAAGGCTCAGTAATCAAATGAGATTAAGATTCCCCCATCACTTTACAAATAAGGGGACTTTTCTATGTTATTGCTGCATAAAGGAGGATTAAATCACCTCTAAAGCCCTCAAGATCATTAATGTGCTAAAAGGCTGGGACCTCTCTGATCTCAGCATCCCTGACAGAAAAGTAACAAACCCCAAATCCTACATAATAAATTGAGAAGGCTTCCCTGCAAACCCAGATGGGAATGCATGAAAGGAAAGCACGGCAGTAAAACACAGCCTCTGGCTGTTTTGTTCATGCTCTGACCAGTTTCCTGAGAAAAGGAGGCTTGTATGACCACATGGTGTGTTTGTCTGCATCTGTCCATTGCCCCAAACCCTTCCCAGCTATTTCTGAGCCCTTCAGCAATTACTGTTTCACGTGACGAGCTCCACTGAAGGAGCAGCAGTACTGGGAGCTGAACTGGTGTCAGTTATGGGGGAAAATCACCTCAAAGTAGGGAACTGGCCACATTCTAAGAACCAGAAAAACACAACTTGAGTTAATTTCTTATTAGACTTGTATCTCATGAAACCAAAATATCCAACCACGAGATACAAGTCTGTTGAAAACTTGGTTCCCTTATCTCCCAGCTGGCTGGCTGAGAGGGACCCTATGGCAGGAGTTTTGCTAAAAGGGACGCTGCGCTGGTTACTCCGTTAACCGAGACTGCTTGGAGAAGCGTAAGGAAGGAAAACGGTCAGGAAAAAACCAGAAACCACACAAGACTGCCTGAGACCTTGGGCTTCTCATAGGGTCATATCCCACTCATGATTGCTGGAGTGGATTTTACAAGACTTACTGTGATGACATCCAAAATTTATTACAGCTTTTACAACAAGACCATGTCTAGTAAAGCGTGATGTAGTGACAATATTTACTTGTCTGGATTTAGCTTCTTTAGCTTCTTAGGGCACATAAATATACTTTTGTACTTCAAGAACAGCTATAGCTGCCTACTAAATCTTGACTAATACAAGGCAGCTTTGTAGACCTTTAAACACACGTCCCAACTTGGTTCTGTCTCCTTCACAAATCTGCTTCCTTACTATCGGCACAGTCAGACCCAAGGCCCTGCTCTGCTCACCTTCTGTCAACCTTAACTTCTAAAATGAAACTGTTTGGAAACCATGCTTTCAAACTCCTATGCTTTCTGAGAATGGAATTCATTACTTTCAGAAACTGGCCAAGTTTGTTTTCCCACCTCCTCAGTTACAACACAAACTGAAAACCTTATCTGTCTTCCTTGGTATGTGCATGATGAATTTTGCACAACTTCATTTGAAAACCAATTTATTGGCCAAAGGCAGGAAGACCCTATCATACATATAAATCAAATTGTAGATATCTGATAAGCACTGAATAAGGTATTTTTCTGGTGTAATGGTTTAAAAAGACAATCTAAAAATACATTAGAATAAAATAGGAAGCAAGTAGGTCCCAAAAATCACATTCCCCAGCCTGAGGCAGGGCGTTACCCAGACCCAACACTTATATTTCTAAGGATTGCTGTCAGACAAGCAAATCCATTAATGACTGCACCTAAGAAATAATAATAAAAAAAAAAAACCCCTAAATAAACCCCAACTTAAATGCTAGTTTGCCCACATTTTACAGTATCCCCTGTGTGCCACAAAGGGCTCAGGCTATTTCCATGTTCTGTTTTGCTGTTGCTGTTCTTATAAAAATACGTTGTTCTTTCCCTGTGACATTTCTTCATATCTTTGAAAGAATACTCTCTGCTACCACAAAACATTTGGCTTGAATTCTCCAGTGCGGAGGAGCCAAGGGTTTGGCTCATGTTTTAAAAACAAAAGAAATATTACGCTAAACATAAAACAAATGAGTGCAACTGTAACAGTAGATGGAGATAGAGCTCTTAGCACAACCTATGAATAATTCCAAGTCCTATTAGAAGCAACACAGCTTTCCGAATTTCCCTAGAAAACAGCATGTCATGATTAGGTTCCAGCTTGACTGAAATGCAAAATACCACTTTTTTCAAAGGCAGAGCTGAACAAAAGACAATATGTAGTGCAACAACTACATTGCAAAGCATATCCACTTACAATTCGAAATTGGGGAAGACAATGTGTATACACATAAGCACAGAGATATTAAAAGAGGGCTCTTACCTCCGTCCCCAGATCCTGAGCCAGCATCTGAGAAAAGAACAGAAAGAAATTTATATTCATGTACTCCAGTATGTCCTGTGAGCATGCAAAGCAAGGCTTCAGTGGAGTGTACTACAGTGTACCTCGCGTTTGATGTCATCCCTGGGTAAATTATAGAGATCTAATCTGAATGTAATTCACTCAAGCCATCTTTCTCGTCTCCACTTTTTTTCTTTAAAGTCTCTCTATCAGATGAAAATAACGTAAGCCACAGAATGCTGCAATGTCCTTAGAAGTCTCTACCTCATATTTTTGTACATAGACAGATAAATCTTTGTTCCCAACAGTTGTGCAAAGTAATTCCACTTGGTCACTACTAAATCCTCACCAAGGAGGAATTTTAAAACCCATTTTTTGGACAACAGACCAATTGTAAATTCATGTCATTATCTTTAGAAAACAGTGACATCTCACCAGATCATAACTAGTTGGAATGAACCATTAAATTACTATTATTCAAATTCTTCAGATAAATGATTAAAATGCCATTTTTCTCAAGGTTGCTGCTGAGTTTCAAGACTGAGTGCTTTCTGTTTCCTCTGCTCGACATTTTGTTGGCTGGAATGATGAGAGTCACAAATTTAGAAAGTGCAACATCACAAAATTGCCAAGGCCAGAGCTTCACTAAGATGCTTTTTAAGCAAGGCAAAGCATGGAAATGCACACACGTAGGGTTACCAAAAATAACACCTAAGAGGAGTTTCTTCTGCAGGGAAGGGAGGGAGGCTGCCATCCTATCCTCCCCCTTAGTGGAACAGTTATGCGTTTATCAGCATCAAGACTGATAGAAAGAGTTTGGAAAAGCTGCTTTGGGATCAAAGTACCCTATGAACTGTTAGATCTCATTTACTGACAGCAAGGTCTGGTTGATCTGAACTTGCACACGGCATCACTGCTCAAAACTAAGGAAAGGAAAGGAAAACCTTTGCTAAATAATTGGTTGCAAGAACTGCGTAGGGAGAACCTAAAGAAAATGGCTGCTCCCTTCTCCACTGAGTTCCTCCTTGGGAGAACGAAAAAGAGGCCAAACACCTTGATCAAGACTTCAGGAAAACCGTTTTTTTTTTTTCTTCTCTTTCTGAAATCCACAATGCATTTCAAAGCAAACACTGCCAACAAAGTGGGCCAACTGCCAGCAGGCAAGCAAGTCTCAGAAAAGTTGTAGCAATGCACTGAAATTATCCCTTTAATCACAAAGTTTGAACCAAAAAAGACCAGTTGCTGTGCTGAGAGAATTTACTAAGATGAACATATCCTACACCGCAGTAGGCTTTGTCAGCCTGAGCTCCATTTAATACCAATTTATGGACAAAAAAATTGCAGCATATGTTTTTTTCTTCTTGAAAATTGTCAGGTAACAGCTTCAGAGAAGAACAACATTTCCAGGGAAAGGAGTTTATTTTCTCTCAGGTGTATGAAACATGAAATTACAGCACTGAAAAAAGTTTGTCTAATGTACTTTTTATTGACTCCTCCATCCTCAGCCAAGAAAAAATTCTGCTTTAAGTTTAAAGAACTCTCTCAAGAACAAAGGCTTACTCCTGCTCTTTTCAAGTTAACTTCACTGCCCACCTCTAACAGATACCGAGCACGAAAGAAAAACATCAAGAACTCCTGCACATAAGCAACTCAGTTTTCCTGTCAGATTTTGCTCATTCACCTTTCTAGCTGTTTCATAAAAGCTGAGATACAAACAGCTCACAGCGCTCAGAGTGAAGCAAAGCTGTCTCACATGCCAGTCAGTTTTCACAAGTCCAGAACAAAACACCTGTGGCACGGACCTGTTCATTATGTGTGCTTTGGACTAAATCTTTAGCTGGTATAAATTGGCAGGACTCATTACAGCCAGTGGTCTGTTGAAACATACCAGCTGGGAATCCGGCCCTACAAGGATAAGGAAAAACCTAAGAAACTGGATTGCAGGCAATAATGCTCCAGTTCTCTCCAGATTATGGAGAGGTTTGTGGTAATCCAGATGCCCATTTATCAGACATCTGCTCACTTAATCTGCTACCAGTTACTTGTCGTAACAGCTCAGAAGTGTAGGCAGGGCACAGGATGATCAAGAGCACAAGATACAAATTAAAAAACAAATCTACTTCTGTGCAGAACTCTTCAAAAAACAGTGCCAGCAATACAGTGTATGATTGACTGTGAGCCTATACTAAATGACTTAAAAGAGAAGGATGGCAGAGACTTCTCACGCCCAAAACTGCAAAGAATTAACCCATAACGAATTCAAGACTTCCAATGGCTTTTGCCATCCACAGGTCATTTTCCAGGGGGTGTGGCAAGCAGGCAGCAGGCAGCCTGGAGTGAGTTATACGTACCAGTGGCACACGATCCCTCGGACACCAGGAGGATTTCACTCTGCTGCTTGCAGGCAGCCTGTTTCAAGTAGCATTCGTTCTGGTAGGTGTCACCATTGGAGCCACACACGGGCACATAGTCATTGTTACACTGACGGGAAGGGACAGAGAGCAGCAGCATTAGTCACATGAGCAGGGGGCACAGCACCCATTTGGGTGCCCCTCCACCCACTTCCCGCTCCTTTCCAGCATCAAAACCCTGGGAAAACAACAGAGAGGGAGACGCTGACTTTCCTCTCTCACCTTTACAACTACCAGGGAAAAGGGAGGGGGTATTTTTAAAAAGAAAAATCAAGTCTGAAGAGGTTAGGGGAAAGGTAATCTGAATGGGCAAAGTGTTCAGTAAGTGCCCCAGAGAGGTCTCCCACTGCCAGAAGGAGCAGGGAACATTCCCGCAGAAGGAATATGGACAGGGCAAACGACTCCTCACGTCTGCAATAACAGCTCCTGTGTTTCCATTGGATGGCTCCAGACAAATTGTAAGGAGCAGACTCTCTCTTCCCCTCCTCCTACCATACACACCCTCTCGGTGCTGATGCTACGGAGACAGCCGTGTGCACACACACACAAGTGTGTGTGTGTGTGTAACTATTTCAGTGCTCACTGGACAGAGAAAAACTATTTCTGAGGCACCTACGATCAAAATCAATCCCTCTTTCTGCACAGACATTTCTGCTCCCAGCAAGCTGAAGCTGGGATGCTCCACAAAGGTCCAAGCTCTCCCCACGGTGGCTGGTGGGCAGGAGCTGCAGCACTTCGGCGAGCTCAGCCAGTGCAGAAGTTTCTCACACCACGCACTCCTGCTTTGGCTCAAACTCCTGCTGAGCTCTGCAAGCTACCTGCTTGATTCCCTCGACCACTGGAAGACAGCTTTGCCCCTTCTTGTTCATTTAAAAATAATAATTTCACTTTATATTGAAAATTGGGCAACCTACCGGGTGCAGTTATCACAAGATAATCGTGCTTGGAGGCTTAGAAATACTTGGATGTGCCCTGTACATGGCAATTATAGCAGGGATATGATTATCTCGTGATTACCCTACTCCTGGTATGCCTCATTGTTTAATTAGAACAAATGGAATGATCACAATTATTATTTACAAATGCTCACCTCTGCCTAAATCCAAGTAAAAATTTAGAAGAAATCATACATCCTATTTAGCTGTATTATGCCACAAAGCATCTGAGGGGTGTTTGTTGGGCACAATGGAAAACACAGAACTGAAAATTCAGGGATATTAATGTCAAAAATGCTTTAAACTGAATGACTACAGAAGTGATTAACACAAACAATTGCATAGATTGCATTAATTGCAGGCCTCCACACAGAGCAGCTGCCAAGAAATTATTCATAGTTGGTCAGAGTGACATTTTGATTGGGCCAAAACAAATGACATTTTCCTTTTGCATTGTATTCTCTTAAATCTTCCCAAGCTGTTGCCCACCCCCAGCACCCTCTTCCCTCAGAACAAGAAAGAAAAACAGCAGCCACAACAGTAGAAATCCTCTCCTTCTGCTCCTCATGAAGGGTTCCTCCAAGCAGAGATTTTAAACTGTTGATTAAAAATGTTTCTAGGCTATTTTCACCATTATGTTCCAAATCTGAGCAATGTTTCAAGCATAAAATGCCAACTTCATCCAGAAGCTCAACAGCAATTGCTGGAGGCTGATCTGGAATACATAACCAGGACAATTAACACAATCGTGCATATTTTTTAAAGCATGAAGCATCAAATCATGCTTGCTTTAGGTGTAATATCTGCTTGTCACCCATGGATTTGTGAGGAATTTGGCCCGAAGTATCTCAACAGGTTTTGTTACATGTAGAAACAAGGTTGGATTCTTTGCCCAAGAAACACAGTGGCAACTTCTCTGTCCGAGAAACACAGCAGCAACTCCTTTGCTGGTTTCGCCCAGAGCGAGGAGTGATCTGTCACACTACTCAGCTGCAGATCTGAAAGGCCAGTCAGCTCCACATAAATGGTGAAATCCCGAGCCACAGAAAGGAGTGCCATGAGCTAGGCTGGAGCTTCTTCCAAAGCCTGGCAATTTTAAAATGCATTTGAGAGACACCAGGATCCCAGGAAGTATTAGCCCACTCTTCCCACCACCACCTTCGAAAAACTAGCATTCAGATGGAAAAGGTGGGAGCTACAAGGAACAAAGGAAGTGATACCTTCCAGATGGATCCTGCCTTGGCTTTGAGCTGGAAACTGCAGTGGAAGTTACCCAGAAAGGAAAACCGATGAGACCACTGATGAGAGGGTTGTGATGTTTTTACCAGGTGGTTCCTAATCCACTAGAGCTAGACTCTTGTACTTGACCATGCTGAATCCTGAGCTCACAGCTATTCACTATCACAAAATACTTCTTGCTAGTGCTGGAGAATATCAGGTGTTGAATATCAGTTTCCTCAGCCTAGAGACATTTCTGCGATTGGCTTATGCCCTAGATGTAGGAATGATTCTTCATCCCACAAATAAAGACTGATCAAGCACACAGGGAAATCCATATCAAAACTCCCACTAAACCCAGCAGCATAGTGCCACAGTCCACTTCTCTCTCATACATACCAGTTTTTAAAATACAGCTGTAGAGCAGGGAAATGGATGCATCCAACGCAGCCAAGTGTCAGCCAAAGGCTGCCTTCCTGCAGCCTTGAGTGCCCACTGTCACAGCCAGGGACAAACCAGTTTTGCAAGTCTTTGGGCCAGTGCTGGGCACTGAAAACAGGTGGTTTATTTCCTAGAGATAATGGTAACCTGTATAACTCCTCCTCCTCCTGGTAACACTGTTAAAAGCTTGACCTCCTCCTACTTTTATGGATCAACTACTCCCAAAACGCCACTCACATCTTGAACCAAGTAGCACGAAAATATATTCTGGAAATCCAACAAAGCTGGAAGTTGGACAGATCATGTTGCAGCTCCACAAACACTGGAAGATTCATGTGGAAGATTCAACATGCATGAAAACATGCATCCTTCCTCACATCAAAAACAGGGACTGTCCACAGTCTTGGTGACTCAAGAGAAAAGACACTGATGGAAATACCTGGTGTATTTTTTGATGTTTGTAAGAGGGAAGAGTCCAGCTGCCTAAGACCTATGGCTTTGGGCAAACAGGTACTGACTCCAGCAAGCCATATCTCCAACCATGCTGGCACAGCTCTACACTTTCTGTAGGACCCACTGAGTCTGAGGGAAGGATGGGGTGGTGGATTCCCTCCTGTTCAGCCCTCGTGCGGGAGCCAGCACTGTCCCAGTGCCTTCTCTCCCTGCCAGAACCAAAGTCTGGGCTTGTCCTGCACATGGGATGGCTCTGCATTTCCTGATCAGAGCGGAACATGGTGTCTCTCAGTGAAATACGTGCCTCTTTGTGAGATGTCACAGTAGACCGTGACAAGAGAACCAGCCAATCTGAACCTCTTTCTAAGCACATGCCTGCCGGCTCTCCAGGGCTGAAAGTCTAACTTGGGTGTTCCAGAGCAGTCTGATCATATTCACCCTTTCAAACAAAAATAAATTAATTTTAGCTCCACTTGGACAGACATGAAGCATGTGTTATTCTGGTTTGAAAAAGCCCAAACAAAAACTGCAGAAGCCCTGCTCCCCACTTCTATGTTCTCCAGCCCTTCAAGACACAGCCTGGCCAGCCAAGAACTTCTCATCAGTATGGAGGCCAAATGAACTCTCCATCCTTGTTTATTCTCTCAAATTGCAGTTAAAAGAATTGGCAAATTCTGAAGAAAACACAGAACACAGTCATAGTGACGAGGAATCTGCGATTGGTTTGCTCACTATCTCCACAAAGAGCTGTCACTGAAATGTGAGCCCTGAATTCTGATGGGGGACCCCCTTATTTGTGACATAAATTATCTGGCCAGCTCTGCCTTACTTAGCCAGCCTCAGACACCACACTAGAAATTAATTTTCTACTCCAGTGGCATATCTTTTTGGCTTGTCACACTGTCCACTGATGTTACAAGAGAAGCTAACATCCCCCCAAGCTCTGCCTGTATCAAAGCGCGTGCTTTTGACTACAGAAGCCCCCGGCACCACACCGCCCTTGGCAGCGCTGGCACAGCATCAGCCACAGGTAATTTGCCCTCCAAGGTCACAGTCAGCCCTGCGGCTCCACACAGGGCTCATAGCAAGACAAAGAGCTCGGAGTGTTTACAGGGCCTGATCCAAAGGCCGCTGAAAGCAAAGACTGCTGTTGATTTCAACCCATTTCCTAGCGATCAGGCCCAAAATTGCCCAACTCATTCTTTTGATCTTGTTTATATGTTCATATATTAATTGTCTGATTTCCTTAAATCTGTTTCAAGTGCCCCCTACAGAACTGCTAAACTCAGCATACTTATAGTGTTCACCTCTCAAAGAGGGGACTGCACAGCCTGGAGAGGTTTGCTTAGCTTCATTTACCCCAAATCACCAGGTATCAGCATCTTGCCTTGGGAAAACAGCGCTCCCAATGCCTTCTTCCCTACCAACAGCAACATCTTAATTTGCACCTTCCAGGCTAAGAGTTCACTGCATTATGCCAAATGGCAACACCAAAGAGGGACCAAAGACAAGACCCAAGCACTCTCAGTGGCTGCTCTCAGTTCCCGATGCTCATGGCACGTGTGCCCTGACTTACCACCAGGCAATGGGACAAGTCACAGATGTTTCACTGCCTTACAGATTTTTCTTAGAAAGAGAAAACAGACCAGACCATAACCTTTCTATCACTGCATACGCTGAGCCAAGGCAAATGCTCAAAACAGCATTTTCACACTGCATTTTTGATTGCATGTGAACTCCAAATGGAATAAAAGACTCTTATGGTCAATATGACTTCCCGTCCAACACGGGAAACACAAGCATTTCAGAACTACTGTCTTGCTCTCATTAGAGAGAATTCCTTCTTCGTTTAAAAGGAAGGAATTTATCACTTGTTTTTTTCTCCGAAGGCACTAAAAATATAAACGATACTTGCCATGCTTTAAAGTGGATAGTCTATCAAGGCTCTATATTAACATAATCATTACAGATGAGCACGATCTTGAACTGTGCACTATTTGGCCTGCTCTACTGTAAACACTCAAATCAGCATTATAAGTTTCACAACTTCACAAATCCACATTAAAATGCAGAAAAACATTGGGGCATAAACACACATACAACCCTGTGCTGGTACATGCTTGAAACTCCTTTAATTTGTGCAGTTTCTATTCAGGTCATTATTTAAAGACCAGCTGTTTTGCGAGTTAGCTAAAACATATTAAATGGAATCCTTCATAATGAAATCGCCTGACTTTGAGAACGGCTCAGGTTTAGATGTAGCTGCGAGAGGAAGAGAGAAGAAATAGAAGGAAAACCCCTTACTACTCAGTAATAGCTCTCCTAAAACTATATAAAACCTAAAGGAAGTTCATCATTTTGGAACAGAGGGATTGCTCCTTAATCTGATCAGCTGGGCAGATAAACAGGCAGAAGCATTGTCACTATGCAGCCCTTCCTGAAAATATTGCATAAGCACATTACAGATCCATTTCTTTAACTAGATCAGAACTCCGAATACAATAAGCCATGATCTGTATCAGAAATGAATTTAGAAAGGACTCTAAATCCTTGTTAAAAGGGCAGAGATGAAAAATCAGAAATGCACAACCTGGAACTGCAGACCCGAAGGGACATTTAAAGCCACAGTATCTGCATTTACCCAGAGAAACTTATATCTTCTTGACACCAGTTGGTTCTCCTGCCAGCTTTTATACACACTGCCAGGTTTTCCCTCTAACTTCTCTGCACACAGAGAAATAAATTGCCAAGTGATAGGTTATAAAGGGATATCCTTGATTTGTATTCTCATTAGTGAATTAGAGAATGAAATATCAATCTTCTTACCTTGAACTGACAGACACAAGTCACACTGTCTCCAATCCTTAAACACTCCCCATCAAATTTACAGGTATTGGTGTCGCAGAGAAAGAGATCATTTTCTCTGTCATCATAACCTCAAACGTAAAGAGAGGGAAAAAAACCAGTCAGTTTTGGTCTAGCAAGAGGAACAATATGGAATGATTGCATTTTAATGCACACAGCATAATAACCTTGTTGATGAAATGATAGAGTCCAGATTTTCTTTTGTCCTTCCCTGTCCTCAGCTTTTCACTTTTTCTCTTGTTTCTCCCTTGGTGTTTCTCTCAGTTCTTATTCCCCACTACCTCACGCACTGTTTTTTCTATGTCACAGACTTGGTTTCCTCAAAAGTCACCTGGTAATTATGCTATTTCATCCCTCTGGGTTGGAAATGTCATCAACTTATCCCCATCCGAGCACAAATCTGTTGGACAAAAGTCCAGATTGGAATTTCTCCAGCCCATGACACAAAAAAGCCCGCAATAATAAAGACAAACAGGCTGTGTGTTTTCTGTGATGGTCTGCCTGATCCCAACGAAGATTGATGACCTCTAAGTTAACAGGAGAACTGCCAGGTTCCTCATGAGCCGCTGAGTGAACCGAGCTCTCTGCTTTCATAGTAGGAAAAACCAACAGATCTGACTGAAGATTCAGTTCACGAATACAGGCATGAATTTCAGATTTCGCTAGCTGACTTCCCACTCCAACAGCGTGCAGCAAGATATTAAACAAAACAGCTATATCAGAATCCAAACCCATTAAGATCTGAATCCATTGATTTTTTAAAAAAACATCCGAGTGCTCTTAACCATATTGCTACATGTTTAAAACGAAGGGCTCCCAGCGCAAATTCCCCCCGATCTAACACGTCATGTGCGATGCACGCAGTACCCCAAATAACGCTCTTCCCCTTAGAAGGCTACTACAGTCTAATTTCCGAATTATTTTAAGTGTCGGAGAAGGACCGGCTGCTGACCTACATGGGAAACCCGTTACAAAGGTCAGCCCGACTTCAAGGAGCAGGCAGCGGGTTGCCGGTGTCGCGGCGCCGATGCCCCGATCCGCTGTCCGTTTG
>VZRN01000259.1:551305-585830 GCA_013397935.1 Dasyornis broadbenti
ACCCCTGCGCCCGGGGGTGCCGTCCCGCCGGCTGCGGGGATGCGCCTGCCCCGACGGGGCGCGGGCAGGGCAGCGCCGCGCCTCTCCGCTCCCCTCTGCGCCCGGACATGTGCGCGCATGGCCCCGGCCGGCGCCGAGCCGCAGGTGGCAAGCGTGCCCGCGGGCACGGGCAGGCACATCCGTGCCACCCTCCGCGCACACACACCGCAAACGCCCGGGCGCTGCTGAAGTTGCCAACTGCGCGCCCGGGTGCCGCTATTTAATCACGCGCGGATGCGACGTTAGGAAAATAAAACACCGTGACGGCTGTAGGGTCTGGAATGGGCACAGGGCCGGCGAGGTGACGAGGGGAAGAAACGAGCACTGCGGGGAAAGCAGGGAGAAGACAGAGAGGGAAGATCTTGCCCAGCCTCGGCAGGCAGCGGCCAAGGTCTTCTCGGGCTGCAGCATCATCCTACCATCCCCGCGACGGAGCTGGAGGAAAATGCACCATCACGATGGCACGGAGGGCTGCTCTGCCCCCCACACCTAAGGCACGCTGGCGGAGCGCAGCCCCGTAGCAGCATCCCGCCGCCTCCAGCCGGCGATGTGCCACGGGGCTGCGGGAGCCGCCTCCCCCGCTGCGCCCTGCGCCGCGGATCCTCCTCCCCTCCTCCTATCTGAGGCTTCAGTTTTAGGAGGCGGTTGCCAGGACGGTCGGTGGGGACTCCCCTCGCACCCCGGGCAGCGGGGGTATAGCAGCAGTGTCCCCCACACCCTCCCTCCGCGGTCGGTGTTGGGAGCCGCCGGCCCAGCCCCGGCCCCGCCGCAGGACTCGGGGCGGCTCAACTTCGCCCCCTCCTTCCGCGCATCTCCGGGCCCGCCGCCGCTCGGCGCCCGGTCGCAGCGAAGCTGCCAGACACCCGGCAGGTAAATCGGACCCCCTGCTGCCCGAGCGGCGCTTAACGTGCGGCCGTGCCGCGGGCGGGTTGGGGCGGCCGGCGCCTTGAACGACAAGGACGCGTTAGATTGGAAAATAAAAAAAAACAAGATCGGATCGATTTCTGCAGACGGCAGCAGGGAAGCGCTTTCTAGACACAGGCGCTGGATCCCGCGGCCGCCCGTGCCGGTGGGAGCCGTCAGCGGAGCAGCCGGGCCGGGCAGGACCGCGGGACTCGGCGCGGATGCCAGGCGTTCAGCAGCATCCCAGTGCCCAGCAACAGGGCTGGGCTGGGCTGGGCTGGGCTGGGCTGGGCTGGCCCGGCCCCTCCTCCTCCCCCTCCTCCGCCCACAGGGGCAGCGCCGAGGGCTCCGGCGCCGCACGAGACTGGGCGCTGCTGGCGGGAAAAGGGTTCGGTTCCCTCTGGGCCTTGAGACCCCCGAACGTGTGCGAAGAGACCGTGCTGAAAGTTTGCAGTTGCCGAAAGTATGACCTCCTCTTCGACCCCTAAGTTAGAGATTTAGGACTTGCTCCTTAAAGAAGTACTGACTGACATATTCACTGCATCCATGCTTTGATGAGTGCACACTAATCCTTACACCACTGCTACTGCTTGTTATCCCTTCGTACAGGGGCGTGGTACACGGGAGCCAAGGAATACTTCCTGCTCCATTTATTCCTGTCTAGCTTCTCCATAAGCTCTAAACCAGGTTTTCTTCTGCCTCCTTTCTCCCCTGTACACACCTATGTCTGCTCCCTGCTCTGCCAACCCTCTGCTATCTGCATTGACCTCTCCTGCCCACCTGCACTCCAGAAGCCTTTGCTACAATTACAGGGTATCAATTTTCACATTCTAATATGTTCTAAAGCTCTGATGAAGATCCACGTAAATCCGTGCCTACGGTTTCCTATTTACTAATCAAGACCTAAGCAGAAACGAAATACTAATTTTTACTGCCTGCTAGTGGTTGCACTGAATCTTATCCTTCATCTCCTGTGGGCTTACAGAGCATCAGCCAGCTGAGCACCTGGTGCCAGATCAATCTTTTTCCTTCCTTTTAGCTCTTCACTTTTTCATGCCATTCTGTTATTTCATATACTACCGTATTCCTTTTATTTCCCCTATTCCCTCTTCCTTTTTGTTTTAACTTTTTTTTCTTCTTCTTTTTTTTCCACCTCATATTCATTATTGCTTGGTAAAACTCGGCTCTCTGCTTGAGAGATCACTGAGGTGCCTAAAGATCAAAAACATCCTGGCTGGCCAGGTACCACAGTCACACATCTTCGCCGGGGAATGTCCTTCTATCCCTTCCTATCTTTTTTCTCCCCCCTTGTTTCCTCTTCGCACTTCCCTGGTTCTTCTGTGTGGTCTCACTGCTCTATATTCCCCTGGTTGCAATTAGCAAAGCCCACAGTTTCTATTCCCTTTTTCTTCTTTTACTCCACTCTCTCCTTTCTTCCACCCCAACCTTCATTTCCATATAACTACAGGTCATAAAGGCACTACTAGCCTCATCTTTAGACCAGTTTAACCAGACCACACAGGGAATGAAACTGCTAGGTCAGTCTTTCCCAGATGAGCAGCCAGACCCTCTCTGATGTGTCCCTCCTGTCACAATAACTCACACTCAAGATGATCCCACAAGTGTACCTGGCATTCACAGAGTACCATTAAATCCAGCAGCACAGCCCGACTCTGGCCTGCATTGTCCCTAGAGTGCCATATAACACTGCAGCCACCGCGCTTCAGGCTCACGGTGCTGACTAACAATTACCCTGCTTTATTTTCAGCCACTCACACAACAGGCACTGCCTGGGGAGGCAAAGAAGACCCTCCGTTTGTATACTTGTTCTCAGACTTTGGGATATGGAAGTTCCACCAGAGGTCCTGTAATTGCCACAGCATGATGCCTGAACTGTGAACCTCAAACTGTCTGAAGGGCAATCTCCTTATGGCCCAGTAGAGTATGGTTTTTGCTCTGACTAGCACGGGTATTTTCCTTAAAGAGATTTTTGTTGTTGATAGGAAAACTCTACTTATAAAAACATTTTTTTGAAGATAAAAATAAGTCTGTCTGTTCCAAAAGGGACAGCTAGACCCACAAGCCCCTTTTCTCAATTACTCTCTCTAGCAATTTATTTTGCATTATAGAGACTGAGATACAATTATTTTCTCATGTAGCTCCTAGCTCCAAAGCATTCTACCCTCTTAATGTGACACTGCACACACAATCTCTCAGCAACACGTTATTCCCAGCTATACTTCAACACTTAGGCTAGTTGACATCTACAGTCTTGTAGTCCCTGATGTGCCCATCCTATCTCACCACTCCACAAAATCTACTACCTGTAAACCACACAGGCAGAGCTAGGCCGGTGGAGGTACAAATCGTGACCAGCATCTCCTCACTGAAACACTGAGGTCATGCTATTGAGCCACTGGCGTGGTTCCTTGGGCCTAACGCCAAATGAGCAGCAAAAGTAATCTCAACCCTTCTTGGAAGAGCCCTTCTAGTACGTGATGAGGGCAGACTACATCTTGAGTATTAAACCCATCTCTTATAGAGCTTTTTTGAGGCCTGCACAGTTTTGAGATGCTTATGCTACAAGAAACAGGCTGACGAGAGTCTTCAAAGAGCTGATACCGATGCAGATTTATCCAATACATGTGGCCATGTACCCGTGCTCAGAGATCAGCTCCCAGCAGAAAAGCAGCTGTTTGAGATGTTTTGGGCCCTAAGAGATTTCAAAGTGAGGGCAGGGTCTGTCCTGGCTGTGCACTGCACTCCTCAAGCTGGGACTGGGCAGCAGCAGCTGGCAGCGGGGGCCTGGGACCTCACCGCACCTGATCCCAGTCCCATGTAGCCACGTCTGTGAGTAATGCCTGCTGTTGCTGTGCTTGGCCAGGAGACGCTGTACTGGCAAGGAATTACGCAGCCTCAGTTATTCACACTTGTATTATATCTTGGCTCTGCTGCTCTTGGAAGGCTGCAGATTCCAAAAAGTTTCCCAGAACTTGGGAGAAGGCAAATGGCACTGATGAGTGTACCAAAACCTCCTCAGCAACTCAAGCGCTGGGTACACAGCACCCGTTCTCTTTCTTCTCTGTCTATCCAAAGACTGCGAAGCCAAGCCCATGGATCCTTATCTTTGAAACACTTTATGGCCTGTGTCTGATGTCTCTAAAGGCCCTAGGAATGTAATCTTGGTCAAGAACATGAGTGAAAAAAATATTTTTACAGTTCAGCTAATATTTATGAACAATGTTTTCCTTGAGTCAGCAATAAAAGTATGGGCTAAGGTTCTACAGCTGCTGAAAACAAATCCCACCAAGTGTACAAGGGACATTAGAGTTAGCTTCTTCCCTGTTGACACCACATTGTGGTACATTTGTGAAACACACATTTACAGAATTGAAAAAAAAAACCCAAGCAAACCACACTCTTCACAATTCTCGAGAGAATGTGTTCACATGCACATGAGCAACTGGAAGCTATTACCACTAGTCTTAGTTCCTAAGAAAAAAAAAAGTAAAAAAAAAAAAAAAAAAATCTGTTTAACCTACAAGAGACTTGCCTAAACATGGTCCCAGCCAATCCTAAAGAGAATGAAGTGTAGGGCTCACCATTTTTCAGTGGTAATTCCTCTTGACAAAACCATGGGTCTGATTCAAAAATCCCCACCAGAAAAGGCTTGGAAGCCCAGTTGCCAGTTAAAAGACCCAAGACAGAAGGAAGGGATGTTACCTATTTCAGCAGAAGACCAGTGAAGGACAAACAACCTGCATGCACTCAATGTGTATGAAGCTGGAATTTCTCCCCTCACCATGGAAGAATAATGCTTATTTCAGGTCTATGTATTTTCAGGCCTGGTTTGACCAAAAGTTGGCATCCTTAGCCTAGACACGTGTTTGTGTCAGAAGTTTGTGAATCTCAAGCAGATTTTATGATCATCTATTTTTCATGTGTGCAGGAAAAGCACACATGGCTTCACTCGAATGCACAGGCATAGGGAGCTCTTTGCCTACATGCAGTTTTACAGATTTTATACAGCTTTCAGCTAAATCACATATCTCAATGCAAAGTATGCCACTCTTGGATATCACATGGATTTTTAATGCTCTGAAGGATCCTTTGGGTCTATAAACAACAAGTAGATTACATTCATCTACACCATGACAGACTTTTTTTCCCCCTTGCTTTTGAGAGAAATATGGCTCTTGTTCTTCCCTGGAACTACTATGTAATCCAAATACAATTCATGTACAGTTATGAGAAAAGGGTGCCATATTTTTCATTGTAATTAACTGCTTCAGAGCAAGACTCCTCATGTATAAAGATGATGAAAGGTCTCAGCTTTGCCTGAAAGACAACTTGCCTTTCAGCAATGTCTCACACTTTGAGTTTTGACTGAAACATTCCACTACTTTGGTGACCTGTTGTGCCAAAAAAGCTGTCTTGTGTTATGCTTTGCTTTCAACTGAATTTGCCAGCACATGCCAAGGGACAGAACAAAGTATTGCAATTTATACTGCAACACTATTTTGTGCTGCTCTACACATGAAATTGATGTCAGAAAAAAGTGCACAAAGGGCATGGAAAACGCAAATAAATACTGTGATCCTTTTACCTTCAGTTTTAAAGAGATGGATTGAAATGCATGGATCCTAAAGATTTATGAATTCGTTTATAGTCCATCCTGGAGTTTTAACATTTCATGCAGCTTGTAGGAGGGAGTGTATTATTTATAAAAAGTCATGGTTATTCAGCAGTGTTTTTTTCTGAAGAGCAACAAAACATCTTCAAGGGAGAAGAAGAAATTCATAACTCTGGTTTACTACCAGGGTTAGCCAACTTAACAGTCTTTTTCCATGACTGATTTACAAAGAACTTTGCTCTTACGAGCACCTTTGGAGCACTGGACATTTTGCTACCAGCAGTAGAAATCACCTCCATTTCTCAGGACAGATAACACTGCAATGGATTAAATGGCTTGACAGCCCCCTAAAGAGTCAGATGGAGAAAGAAGTGGTGGTGGTGGAAACCTTTCCTCTTGTGGAGATACTTGAGCTTTATTTTTGCAGCTCTTTTGCCAGCACAGTATTGAATGGAGAACTAGAGCCTGCAAGGAGAAAACCCACAGCAGTTATTCACCAATATAATTTCTGTGTGACATCAGTTTCTTGGCCATGTGAAAGATTTCTTCTCTCTGATGAAATGTAACATCCAGCTCTTGTTTTCATTTTCTATCTTTGGCTTCTTTGCCCAGAGTTGTTTTTAAGACAAAAAGCCTGAAAGGATTACAATGTAAAAGTAAGCACAGCCTTAGCATACCTTTGGTCTTTCTAGCTACTTTACCTCATTGGAATTGCAGTGATTGTTTTTCTTCCTAGTAGGTAATAAATCAGTTTCAATGAAAAAGAAAAACAGCCCAGACATAACCCAGCGTTTTCTAATGGCACTTCTCAGTCAACTTCTAGCTTCACCCTCTGTGAAAGTGGAGCTTGTAGAGATTACATGCAGCTCACCTCAACTGGCCACACGGTATCCTTCTACCTAGATACAATTCCTGCAAACCACCAAGGGGAATTCATAGTTTAACTGAACAAATCCCAAGCAGTCTGACTTATCCCTCCTGTCTCTGCTCGGCAATGCTGTCAACAGAAATGCCTGAACTGTGCTTATCTGTAGAACAGAGAGCCCAGTCACAGACAGGTGTAGCACTGCTCATTGTAGGAGCCATTTCTGGCTTGTCTCCAGCAGAGCCGTGAGGACAGGTGGATGGTACTGCTCAGCTGTTCAGTGGGTGCAGTGAGGGACAAGTGCTTCTTCCTGTGAGAGGCAGCACTGCTGAAGGCACGTGGAAGGTACCACACACTGTGCTTAGACACCTCATATGGGCCCTCTGACATGTAATGAAGAGTAGGAGATCAGAGGAAGGTTACAGAGGTTTTAGCTTTGTACTCTTACAGCTGAAGGTAGCTGGAGGCTGGGACTGCTCAGGGATGACAGTCAGTGTCCCTGTGGTTAATTGGTCCTGATAGATTTTATTTCCATTAATTTCCCACGAACCACACGACCATATGGCAGCCAGGAAGACCTGTGGTCACGAGCTTCACGAACTGTTTGAGAAGATAACTTTCCTAAACTTGGCACCTGCTAACATCATTTGATACTCCTACTTCATGCATTATGAAACAATAAACAATCATTTTGTATTCAGCACCTTGTGCCAGCCCTTATCTGTAAGCCCTGCTCCGTGTCTCCGGAGCTAAATCATTCTAACAGATAACACCCTGCCCATGCTTTCCTTTCACTTAAGGATGGAGATCTGGCACCAGTGCCTCTACTTATGAGAGGTATCAACGGGCAATGTCTGACCACTGCATGCACTGCCAGCATGAGTGCCCCTGCCATGGTCCTGAGAGTGTCCCTGTTGTCCTGAGCACGTGGCATGGGTACAGTGTGTGAACCCAAAGACACCGCTACCTGTTAAACACAAGGGTTTGGGACCTAAAGGGCACTTGCATATCCCAGGTGATATTGGGATAAGTTCAACTGCTCTGTCATGGTCTCATGCCAAAGTCGTGAGCAGTGGCGGTGTGGTCCTGTGTGCTACTCAGTGAAAGCCTGGTGGACAGCCTTCATCTGCCCTGCTTCGAGTCAGAGAGTGAAGAATCACAGGAGCACTTCCAGTTGTCCTTGGGAATGGAGCAACAATGAAAATTAAGTATAACAGAAAAAGCACTAAGGCCCTTGAAGGATTTGCATAAGAAGGATTTGCACCAGGATCAGAAGTCAAACTCCTTAGAAATTCTTGCATGCACGCACACACACACACTCATAGCCACACACGTGCATAAAACAATGTTTTCAATATTATGAAGTCAGATTCCACATCTGAGAAGGGCGAGGCCTAGAAGAGCTACAGGTCTGTAAAACATCATTTTGCATTTTCTATCTGAGGATCTGAAAGGGAGGTTTTGGCAATACTGACATTGTACACAACAGACTACCAACAGCAAGCACAGAGGTGATGTTCTATGGAAAGTGAATATTGTTTGCCATTTAATGTATGGCACCAATACTTAGTCAGGTAGAGTATTTTATCAAGCCACATTAATCTCCTATCTGATTTGCAAGATATCACACATGTCTTTAACATTACCTTAAATGAAACAAAACAGCAATACAGAGAGGTATTGTTGTAACCTGAAAACAGTTCACTCTGTGTAATTAAATTTTTATTCAAAATGTCATTGCTTGTATATGATAGAAATATTTTTTATGATCAGTCAGACAATTTCTAAATAATAGTTACCTTTATTTGAAGGCATATCAACTCAAAACAGTAAAAAATGCAAATGAAGATTCTTCACTAGGTAAAACATTGATGTCAAATTATATATATAAATGGTAACTTATTAAAAAAAATAATTGTCAAGTACATCGAATAAAACTCTGCAATAATACAGAATTCTGCTGCCTTAACCAGAGAGTGTAATAGCTTCCATTTAAAGAAATAGGAATTAAAGGCAGAGTGCAGTCCTAAATACCACTCCATTTACACTGAAAATAGCAGCAGAGTAACTTTTCATAAGTCCGTTACACATGAACAGAAAGCATCTGATGTATATTCTGCCCAACACGTGAAAGTGGCTTTTGCATCTTCTATTGGGAGACCCAGACTGAAGGTGAGCACGATATCTCTGTAATTGTGATATCCACAGTTACTCCTCTCCACAACCCCTCAACTGTTTTTCTTTGCAGGTGATCTGTGTCTTTGCTGACCCCACTCCACTCCCAGACCCTGTGCTGTGAGGTTTCCAGGCACAGCACACACCCTGCTATCCTACGGTCCCACGCTGCTGGGAGAAGTGGGACCCTCTGGCACAAGTTGTCTTGGTCGGGTGTCCACCCTCCTCCTGCTGCAGGGTCTCAATCCCAGATGGGTGAGGATAGGACTAGCAAAGGCTTTTGCTCTCTATGGAAATGGCACACTCTGCCCAGAATACAGTTTCACCACTTGTTTTTCCTTTCCTTCCTAAAACTTGCCACAACTTTGCAGCAGGGCAATCACCATTAAATGCCGTGCAGGAGAAATACACAGCAATTATGAGAAGCTCTCTGCAATCCCCTGTCCTGCATTAGCCACTGCCTCACTGCAGGCAACAGACAAGGCATGGAGGACTCTGGTGCAAGAAGGACTCTGAGAGATCCCCTGCAGATGATTTATGAGCTCAGACTGCTCTAAATGGTTCTTATTTCCACCGTAGCAGGAAGATGTAAAATCTGCTCAGCGCCAGCTCTGTGAGTGAGCAGGGTGTGTGGATATGCAACGTGCTGGTAACAGACAAGGTGCCAGTAGATGGCTCTCAAGATATGAGGCCTATGGCTTTCACGGGGCTGAGACACCTTCCTGGTTAGCAAGCAATGACTGCTGCTGCATGCCAGGAGCAAAACAGCCACTCCAACTGTGCCTTGGGACAGCACAGGGATTGCATGGAACTGCGGCATCTTCTCCCCAGACATGCCTGAAAATAGCAAAGTTCTTAGCTTTGTTATTTTTGATAATACAAGGCAAAAATGCATTTCTCACTAAGGCACACTTGAAATATCCCTTTAATTCTTTAAAAAGTGAGATTTAGGGGCTGTTTAAGTAGGCTGGAAAAAGCTAAGCTAATGCTTCTGCACCTCCCCTGTTAGTGTGCAAGAAGAGAGAGGTACTGCCAGTCCCAGTGGGGTTATGTAGTTAATAAGTTAGATTTTCTTAACTGAACAGTTGAGCTATGTCTATTTAGAGTTGATTTTCTCAAGCATACATGAACTAACACCCCTAAGGGGAGGGGGTCCAGGAGGAATGCTCACAGTTAGAAATTCTACAGAGGATTGACATGAATTTTTAATACTGTGTAACTACAGTAGGTAACATTTGATTGGGAGAGGGGAGGGGNGAAGAGAAGAGAAGAGAAGAGAAGAGAAGAGAAGAGAAGAGAAGAGAAGAGAAGAGAAGAGAAGAGAAGAGAAGAGAAGAGAAGAGAAGAGAAGAGAAGAGAAGAGAAGAGAAGAGAAGAGAAGAGAAGAGAAGAGAAGAGAAGAGATCTCATTCTCAATTTGGGAAGTGATTTATATCCCAAATCTAGATTTTGTGAATTGAGTAAAGATAGATAACAAAAGCAACCAAATTCTTCTAGGTATTCAGTCACTCCTAAAACAAGGAAGAGGGTTTGTACAACACAACTTTATTCAGACAATTGGCCATTTAGTGTATAAACTAGAAGTTCTGCTGGAAATGTCACTAAAATTTTAATTAAATTTGGTTTTATTGTTACTTTAAATGCAGTTTTCCACAAAGCATATCCTGAGGCCTTTGCCACCCAACTGTGATACATTTTCCTGGTCAGCAACCCCAGTCTATATTTATTATACTCCTTCTGTTTCTTGGTTTCATGTCAGGGACAACCAGAGTGATTGCTGACTAAATAATTAGCCAAGGGAACACCATCCCTGTATGTTTCTGTACCCATTACGTTAATGAGACAAGAAAGCTAACTTTCATAATCTCTTTCCCTATAGCTACCTGGCAGTTTCCAAGAGCAAAGTAGGGGAAAAATGTAATTGCTAAAATCTCCCACACTCATTACTAGACTAATGATACCTTTTTCTCTCAATCTTGCCCCATAAAGGCATCTATAGAAATGAAGGTGTAGAGCTGCTGCTTCCCGTTATAAAAGGAAGGAGAAATGCAGACTCATAGTATTTCAGCCCCATCAAGCAATAGTGTGAGTATGTAGAATATTACAGTATTATGTAATGTGGCAGAATAAGATAATGACATAATATACTATTATTGTCATACACAGGGTGCTCAAACCATTTCCAGCCACAACCAAAATAAGGGTGAGGGCAGGGGGCTTGTACTGACACCATCGAAGGTTAGGAGTCCGGAGTGAGCTGCTTTCCTTCTGTGCCCTCCAGAGGAACAAGACTTCCTAATTGCCGGCCCTGCTCCCAAGTTTGCATGTGTTTATATCTTTCCTCTTGCTTCCTCCTACTCCACACTTACCACTCCTACCACAGGCTACAGAGGGAATTTAAGGAAAGTAGTTGCGTAAATTTTGACAGGTAAGTTAGGTCTGCCACCTGTTTTGCATGAAGATTATCTTGTATTTCAGACTATTTAAAAAAAAAAAAGAAAAGATGAACTTTCACTGAGGACTTGGGCAGAGTTGAGCTATGAACAAACTGCTTTATTTTGGTTTTCTGAACCTGTGCTTTTTACAGAAGATGAGTGTCACTCAGTCTGTGACACTCTCCCAAGCCTGGCATGAAACTCTGGTCTCAGGCTGAGAAGGAACTGTTGAACTTAAACTATGTTAATGTAAATTACATCACTGAACTGTAGCCTTTCTGGTATTAATAGGGGTACCAGAATCTGTGTGAGTCATGTAAAAGAAGCTTCCATTCTTTTACAAGGTCATCATTTCTCTTTTTTTCCCCCCTGAATTTCTCCCATATGAGGAGGTACAGGCTGGTATTAGCATTGGAAGGAAGTTGGCTGACATTCTGATCCCTCTGAAATAAATGTGAGTTAGTTATTTTAGTTAGCTGGGATTTTTTCCATCAGCTTTCATGACTAATATAGTTAGTCCTTGATTTACATGCTATTATCTCCCTATGAACTTTAGAGAATCTTGTGCTCATTTCTTTTTATTACAGCATTAGAAACTATTAAAGAAAAGCTCACCTTGAAGTGTAGAAGACAAGGTGGTGGTTCTGCAAATACAGGCTATCTAATGAATTCATGGCTTCCCCTACAGAACTGTTCTGCTAGTGGTGATGGGAATTTTTTAAGATAAATTTGATAAAATGAATTTCACTTATTATGCTTCTCCTTTTATGGACTTGTGCCCTGATTCAATCTCCCAATGCGAACATCTGGTGTGTCTTAAAAGGATTCTTCTACATGGAGCCTGGTTCCTGATTTCCTCAGCTATTATTTATTACATCGTTTGGGCTTTAGAAGGGATTGCTGAAGCAGTGTGGATAATCTAAAAAATAAACTTAATCTAAAACTAATGCAAACTGTACAGCATAGGAGGTTTAGAAAAGCCTGCTTAGCAGTCAAGTAAAACCCTTTCATTTATCTTGGTACTTCCTGAATCCACCTCTGAACAGATATGGGACCGTGAGGGGAAAAAAACCAAGTACTTTCTGAGTGACCAGAAGGCAGAAATCCCTCACACATTTGAAAACTATTGTCTGAGCAACGTCTAGGGATCAGAGAGATTTGAACTCCCTCACATTGCTCCCATCTCAGTTGCCAGGTGGCACCAGGAAGTTTCAACCTGAGTTCTGAGAACAGTGTCTGTTACCCACACCTAAAACAGAGCATCTTTTTGAATTTAAATTATAGCTGCCTTAATAGCTTGCCGCCTGAAATGTTCTTTGATACTGAGGCAGAAGCTTTCCAACAGTGCACAATCCAATCTGTGGGGCCTTGTTAATGGTGCGTGCTGGCAAAACCCCTTCTTGGGAGTTAGAAAGGTGATTAGCACCTTCTAAGCTCTGTCCAAACAGAAAGTTAAAGTGATCTGGGTTGGATGTGAACACTACGTACAAAATTCTTTAACCTCGCATGTCTCCAGAGTCGAGGTTAGTGCCAATGGCTTCAGCAAATGAAGCAAAATAATCCCAGATCCAAGGCTTTCAAGAGTGGGAAAGGCAGAGCTATCGGTAGCAGCAGTGCTGCTTGCACACCGTTCTTTAAATATGGTGTGGAAACGTGAACACTGAGGAGCTCGTGAACCCAGATGGAGGATTTTTACCGTGTTCTTGCAGTAACAGGGAGTAACTCTACTCAGGGCCAGGTGACGTGCTAGGTGTCGCGCAACAGACCTTCTGGCACTGTTGAGGGTTTTCCGCACCTCAAGCAGCAAGATTTAATTACAACTATTTACTTTTTGTTTATTCCCAGAAAAGAAGGCTTCTCTTTTTTTGTGTCAATAATACTTATTTCAAGCACAGATTATTTGTTTATAATACTTATATCTTTTCTCTTACACTTAACTGTTGTTAAGGGCTTGTGTTGCCATTACAGCACATTTTTTCTGTAATACTGATGGGGCAGATCCAGTCCAAACCCTCCTCCCGGTCATATCCATCTGTTGTAATATACATATGACTTTTGCACATATCTGTCGTTCAGAGAATGTAAAATGGCCCAAGAGATTTGGGGAGTGAGCTCTGGGTTGCCTGGTCAGATCCTCTTTACTATTGTTATAAACACATCTGGGTTATTTTGCTGAATCAAAATTAACTGTTTTCTTGTTTGACCTTCAAGAGCACTTTTAAGCAACTTAGCACCTTGAAATACAGAGAAAACAGTTTCTTAAAAGCAACAGTATGTCTGCACCACTACCTTTCTATATGGTACCTAAAGACAGCATGCCAGCACTTTATTGCAGGAATTTGTTCTGTGCTGGAAAGCAGCCCCAGTGCAGACTTAAAAGACAATGTCTCCCTGCCTCATTAGAGAAGCTGCCCAGGGCAGACCTGAGCTGCCCACCATGGCTCCCCTGAGGCACATTTGCAGGTTATAGCTGATCCAAAGAGGTGGGGGAGCCATGGCTGGATCGAAGCTCAGGGGCACTTCCCAAATCCGAGTTCAAATGTATTTCTGACTTCACACCTGGGGAGGAATTGAGCATGTGGCCTGTCCCTCCCCTGTGCCAGGAGGTCCTGCAGCAAGCATGGTGTGAAGGCCATGAAGGCTGGTGCTGGGGTCTGGCTGGGTGCCCAGCCCAGCCCAGCAGCCACCAAGAGAAAGTGTGAGCCTGTGGAGGAGTGACAGAGCCAAGATTACTCATCTAAAGAACCCCTACCCGCGAGGGATGGTGCTCCAGAGGCAAATGCTCCACTGCATTCTGCAAATGATATGTTTGTTAAAGACTGTCAAATGGCTTAGAAGTAAGATTTTTGGGAAAAGTACAAAACGAAAACAAAATTACAGCACTGCTGCAGATACTGACAAAGCACAAAGATACATCAGCATTAAATAAATGGCCAGCTTGGGGTTTTCAATTGCAATTACCACATACACTCTCTGTTTGTAATACCTAGGAGACCCATAGCACATTACAGAATTTTGTTAATTACTAAGTAAGCGAAGAAGGAAAGGAAAAAATACTGTGACCAAAATGTATATTGTGTATTGATTTAGAGATTTGTAATTTAGGTTTAATAATTTGTCATTCCTCTTAACATGCTACTCTGTATTTCATAAAAAGTAATGAAACCTTTGCAACACAGAGGAAATCACTTCCCACTCTGTCACTTCATATATGCTGAGAAATGGGAAGGAGTGGTTTGTCTTCCTCTTGCCCTATTTATAAAATGTGCAGTTTGGCAAAGAGTAGATTAGCAAGATTACAGACTTCTCTTTGCTGTTATTTATCATGCGACAGTGGACAAAATAGTAATCTGTGTGTGATGTTAAGAGAGTCTTCCCAGGTAATACCCTCAGGAAGCAATTACAGGAGCGTTCAAAACAGTGACAATCATTGTCTCATCAGTTTCAGCAGTTCTCACCAGCAAAAGTTGCTTGGCTCATTGAATGATAATGAGATCATCTCTCTATTGCTTGAAAAGCTAAGTCGCTCAGATCAGGACTTCCATAAGTAATAGAACACTGCAAGCTATTAATGAAATCACAGTTGGTTCACATCTAACTAGAGGAACAACCACAACAAAATGAACTTGTCATGAGAAATTATTTAATCTTGCTGCAGCTGCAACCTTTGTTTTGAGTGCATGTGCCCATTTGGGCTAAATAATTCCCTACAACCTCACTGTGAAAACTTTAAGGGAAAAAAGCTTCATACAGAGCTTCAAATAAAACCAAGTATTAAGTTCTTTTGTGTGCTTTCTTTTACAGAAGCATTAATCATTTTCAGTTATTGCTCATTTTTAGAGCAGACAACTCCTGCTACATCCTCGCTGTTAAAGACGTGAAAAGCTTCACAGCACGGTGAGGAGGTCAGGTCCAGCTCCTTTCCAGTGGAAACAGGGCTTATGGGATTACATTGATTATGAGCATGCAACTCTTTTCTCTCTCATACATTATTTATTTAATTGGCTGCTTTCAACCAAACTGGAGAATCACAGATAACTCAAAAGTAATTAAATTCCTACAAGTTTCATTGAAGCAGACAAATAGGAAAAGGACAGAGACCCTAGACATGCTCTGAACTGAGCTCCTTTTTAATAGACACCAAAGGACCTCAAAAGGAGATTCAACTAATGATACCAGCTACAAGCAAAACCCATGTGAAACTTTGACCCTTGTCAAGGGTCTTCAGAGACAAATTAGATGCCAGTAGACACAAATGTAGTGCTGATGAATCTGTGCCAGCCACCATCAGCTGCTGCATACACCTTGCATTTGGCTTGGATGCTCGTTGTGTTGAAAGTGTAGTCCTAAGTTAGGACATTGTCCTAAAATTTGGAGACACATCAGTGCTCTGTCCACACACTTCTGTGTGATTACGGATGAGGGTTTGTATGATGACGCTAAAATGACGACGATGCCCTTGGCCTGTATAAAGAAATATGCAACAGATAATAAGGCACTCACACAATGTGGGGACACAAAGAGGGAACCTCAAGGACAAAAATAATATGCCTAAACCTGGAAAAAAATAGGAAATTATGATATAAGCCCTCCTTTTCTCTCACTTATGCATCCTTTTCTTCTAGATTCTAGGCACATTATTGTTATGTATCTTGTTTCTTGTATTTTTCCTTTTCTTTTTTTTTCTGACCACCCACCCTCTTACATCAGCTGTTTCCTTCCAGGTGATTCAAAATTTGTAATCACCCTGGGAAGAACTAGAGGCACAGCTCAGATCTTCAGAATGAGGCTTTAGGAAGGGAGTCCAAAAAGGCTGCATCCCAGGACAGCTGGAATTTTCAGAGAACTGCAACTCTGCCTGCAGTTTGATTTACATTCCCTGTTGGTTGCTATGATATATCCCCAGTAACTTTTCTCTTGAGACTTAATTATAAAATTAACTTCCCAGGTCTCCAAACAAAAGCATCAGAAGTAGGAAATACATGTATGTGGCAATCATCTATTAAGAGCCACAGATAAAGGGAATGGCATCTAATCCACTAATCTCCAACATCTGGAGAAAATTCATTACTTGTAGACAAGCACAGATCTTCCTAAGCCCTGGTGTCCTTTCATAGCTGTACTCACTTTTCGTGCACTCTTTTTTCAGGGATGGGATACAATAGCAGAACAGAGGTAGCTGTTCTGATTGGGAACACATGCAACAAACATATATCTTCATAAGTACAGTGTATAGGGTTGCTTTTTTTTTTAATTTCCCCTTCCAATTAATTAATTTTTCTTTAAAGATCAAAATTTTTTAATTGGTGGAAATTCTGTTCTACTTAGGATCATCTTTTTCACTTTCTCTTCATTTCTTGCGATTCTCAAAGCATCTCCCTTTCTGGGGAAAAAAAAAAACCCCAAAAGAAACAACCATAAAACCAAAACTCCCAAATCTGAAATGTCAAACACTTCCGTTTATCTAGATGGAAAGAGAATTACCCATTTCATATACAGTAGGCAGTCCAGGACAAAACCAGAAACTAAGTGGCTTCCCACAGATCTCTTGATGTCAAGTCATGGATCATCTTACTGCTGTGCAGAGGATTATGAAAGATAACAAAGGCACTCCCATACTGCCAGATCACTTGTCTTCTGTTTAAATGCGTCCTTTGTGATGTAACTACCCACAATCTCATACCTAAGAAGGTCAACAGAATACAGAGAAGGCAAATATCTAAGTGGCTCTTAGAAGAACGTCCCTGGTGTTATGCCTGGGCAACATTGTTTTTTACACTGCCAAATTAATGAAGACCAAACCAGCAAAAAATTCTGGGTGACAAAATGAAGTGTATCTCCTAGCTCTAGATGGACCACTGAATTCCTCTGCTCACAAAGTTTGGTTCCAATTACACCTCTGAGTTGCTCATTCCTTGAAGACATCTGGTGTAAATTGCTTTCTGAAAAGTAGCCACATCCTTCACAAAGTTATGCAGATACAGCAGCTGTTGTATATATGCTCACCCAAAAGCGAGAAGTGGCATTCTGCTTCTTCCCCATCTTGGAACATGAACTCACTTCTTTGCATCTAGTGTGCGAGCAGAATTTTATTTTTTCATTGTTGTTGGATTTGGGGGTTTTTGCTTTGTTTTGTTCTATTTTGTTGGTTTTGTTGTTTTTTCTTCCTTTCCTGCTGGCTCCACTTCTTACACATGAACCTATGCCTGCAAATTACAAATGCTGTGTTGCTAAGTTCTGGCTTTATACCTAGAAAGCACTTCAGAATCTTGGCTGAGGTTGCGCTGAGTGCTCGGCAGCTGTTTTGGTGGCAGCTGTTTTCTCTGAGTCAGCTGGAAACCAGCTGTTAGTTAGCTACCTTCTCCTGGGTTATAGGATGCTCACTGGAGGCAATTTCTGGCTTTGTGATTCATTTGCAGGAGGTTGCTGGACAGATCCGGTTTTTCCATACACTGGAAGGCCACCTCTGCAAACAGCTGTGCCATTTGGAAAGGTGTGACAATGCTCCTGCTTTTGAGAGTTTGATTAATCAATATAATGTGAATTTTGTTCAAAGCTGTATGGGTCCAACCTAAATTTCAGTTATCAACAGGAATGTCTCTACACACTTCACTGAGCTTTGAGTTAGACTGTGCTAAATACGGCATCTCTATTTTCCCAGCAGATGACAGTTGGAAACCAAATTCATCTGTGTGCAGAGAGATCAGGAAAAAAAAAAATCTATACCCAACTCAAGCAATGAATAAACTATATCTGAGTTAGGTATGTGGTTGGATTCATCTGTCATTTAGACTGGCTTGGTATCAGTGTCTCCTGACCTCAGGCAAATGATTCTGGCAGTCCCTTGAAGAATAGGGACAAAACAAAGCTTCGGTATCTTGAAATAGCATTACATGAACTATTGTTTTGGAGCTTTTAATAATCTACAAGACACATACAATATCCATGTTTGGAGTCAAATAAGGATGGTATTTACTCTGAAATGAAGGGCTGACTTGGATCCTGGCCCTGCAGTAGTAGATGGCAAAAAAAAAACCAACAACAAAAACCACCAACAAAACAACTCCACTGATACTTTTTAAACTAAAATTTCAATAGGATTCTTTTTCCTGTGAGAGATATCAAGAGGTATCTTTGCTCACATTATTTTAAGGCCTGTTTAATAAAGCCACATGAATGGTCAGTATATTTATCTGATTTGATTTTATATGATGGGAAAAGGGGAAATAAATGTGTTTAACACAGAAAACCAAGCACACATCTAAACCGATGAGATTTGTCCCGGTCTTTGCTGTGCTCATTTGATTTAACATCCCCCCTGCCCCCACTCTTAAGTTTCTGTGCCTCTGTTCTTTCTAGTATTTATCTGACTCTGAGACTCAGCTCCTGTCTCTGGAACAGAGATAGCACACCTTGGCTACTGCATTCTAAGTACTGAAAAATAACCATTAGTAGGGTGATTGTTGCAGGAAGAGAAAATTTTGGTATGTTCTAGCTGTACACTAACTGCCACAGAGTGCTACACACAACACAAACATATGCCTAGAAAAGGACAAACCCCCATGGCCCTTTTCAGTTTTCCCCAGTTTCTCGGGGAGGGGGGCAGGGTTTCTGTTTTTCTTTAAATCCTCATCAGCCTGTATCACAGGAGGCATGCACAAATATGATCATACAATAAGCTGTCTTAATATTTATAGTACCAGGGGATAAGGAGACATTTTAAACGCTTAATTGCAGTAAGAAGCTGAATACAGAAGCCAACACATGTACCATTCCTCAATCCCCCTTGGTTAAGGAGAGGGACAAATATTAATATAACATAGGGCAAGCACAACATCTACTAAAGCTGCATCGACCCTTCTCCCAGGGCACTGCCAATCACCAATTCCTGATGAAAGATGTTAAATAGGAAAATATCTCTAAGAAGTTTTACGTGGCCTTGTGGACACGTCTGCCCCTTCCCTGGGCTCAGCCTTCACAGCTGAGAAATGGGCTGGTGACCTGCTGTCCCTGCCCATCTGCCCTGCCTCGTGTGGCACTTTAAAGCACTTCTCCTGGTAAGGAGATGAGGCAAAGGAGGTGGGAGAGGAAGGGAGGGCTTGTTCTTAAGGGAAAAAGATTTTTCCAATGATAGAAACCCACATGTTGCAGATGGGTACATGCTCAGCTCCTGCCTGCTTTCAGAGTGGTTTCTACTCTCCAACACCTACTGTTGCTTTTTTTTTCTACATCATCAGCAAGGATTGACTCTCTGAAACAGGAATTTATTTGGGAGAAAAAGCAGAAGTTGGAGTCCTTGCAAAAAGCAGCAAAACTACTTCTGAGTGAATTGCCACAATCTGATATCACACAAACATGGACTAACGTTGCTCCTGTAAAGGTTACGGGATTTGTCGTCTTTGTTGAACCTTAGGCTGCCATTTCATATTCTAATAGAAATTAAAGAGCTAATTACATACAATTTAGACTACACATGAGGGACACAGGCTCAGCTTTCAGCTGAGCTGGGAAAATTTTAATTGTTTAGTTAGAAAACCAATCTGTTTGGAGACACGTGAAATCAACTTCTGATTCTAGGTTAAAAGTCATTAGAGCAAGTTATGATCTTACAACTATTAGTTTCCTAATTTAGATCGAGGAATAGCAACTGTAAGGGAAAGGCAGAGACTGTGCAGATTAGATCATTAGACCCACAGTCAGCAGAACTAATGTCCATTAACCTAAGTGGCAGCATTAACACCCTTCTTCCTGGCATGGACCCACTGCCTCCCCCTAATCTGCTTTAGTGGAAGATCACCTGGCTACAAGAGAGTGAGGCAATTCCAGGAAAAAAACAAACAAACAAACAAACAAACAAACAAACAAACAAACAAACAAACAAACAAACAAACAAGGCAGAAAGGCAGCATCCATGCTCATTTGGCTGTGGGATTTTCCACTATGATATGGAGTCCACCAGTGATGGGTGCAAGGACAGCGCGTGTCCTCTCCTTCCCACCAGACTGCTCAGAACAATAAGGATCCCAAAGCCACTTCACAGGGAAACAACTGTGTGAAGATGCAGGGCAGAAGGAAGGAAAAGCACCAGTTCTCTGGCCAGCAGCAATATCACCTGTCTCCTCTCTCCTGCCTGGTCAAGCCACCCAAAAACCTGACAGACAGCTTCCAGCAGAGACTGGCTGTGGTGCCACTGGCAACCACATTACATCAATACACTGAAAAGAAAAAAAAAGAAACAGAGTGAATTCAAAGGCATTTTATTTTTATCATGGTGAAAAAGTGTCTTCATGTTCCGGTAGTGAATGTTAACTCACAAATTGTAGGGAACTTTTAATATTTACTCCTTAGCTATTCTCATTTCTCAAAAGTGCCCCTTTCTGGGTCTGCCACCAACACAGTCCGCAGTCAGTGAGGAATGTCATTTAAAAACTGCTAATGTGTAAGATTTAAATAGCATTTATTTGGCTGACAGATTCTGTCTTACTGTGCAGAAGGGATAAGTAACAAAAACCAGCAATAAATTAGAAACTTGCAACAACAGTGAGATTTAACAAGAACTCATTCACAGTGAGCTGCTGAAGGCAAATGAAATGAACCAGGATGGATTGCCATCTGTTTAGGGCAGTGCCACTTGGCAAGGGCCTAAGGCCAGAAGGGACTGGTGTTATCTTTGCAGTCTAGGTCACCACACCAACACTGCCTAGGACAAGCTTGAGCCCTGCATTGAAATGAAATAGTCTCCTTCAACATCCCCTCATGCCAAAGCACCACAAAGCAAAAACCTTTTGCATAACCCTTGACAAGTTATCTGCCATATTATTCTGGTGATTTGCTCAGTTGAGTCTCCGGATTTATCTGTTCTATTTTAATTGTGGCCGTGATTCAGTCATCACATCCATTTTTGGTGATATCAGTGAAACTGTATCACATTTATTCAGTAATATGCTCATTTTATTAAAAAGATAAGGAAGCAAATATAAAATGAAAGCTATTAATAAACATTGGACTCAGTACATCAAACTACCACATGAGTACTCATAATTTAAAAAAAAAAAAAATAGTCATGTCAGTCACTGAATTAATGCAACTAAAGGTCTGGGCTCTGTTGTCTAGGGTCTACACAAATCTGTTATGAAAAAAAGAAATACACAGCCTCTGCTTTGAGGCAAAAAAATTGGGTAACTGTTTCAACACCAATCACTGAATAGATTGCCTGATATAGTGGTGGAAAGTTCAAAATTTTAGGCCCAAGAACATCATAAACCCTCTAAATCAGAATAAAACACACTGTCCCCTTTCATCCCTTCCACAGTACTGTCTGAACTGCCACTGAGCTTCACTTCTAGGGTGAAGATCTGGGCAATGTGAAGGGACCTGTGCAGGTCTAGAGCAGTGTGCTTTTACCATTCTGCAAAAAACTGCTGGAGCACTTGAAGGTAAAGCACTCTGTGTCCCCTCTCTACCTGAATGATGTGGGATCAAGTTGCATTTTAGCTGCAGCTGGACTGAGTCTATGGATTAGTGGTACTGCTCCAACAGAGCAGTGGCCCTTCTGGCCCCTCAGCTACTGTGGTGGGATAGTAAAGCTGGATCTTTCTGGTTTTTTTTTTCCTGACCTCAGGTGCACAGAATACACTTTACCCAGAGATTTCCATTTTCCACCCATCACGAAGAGGGCAGAGACATGAAAATCCTCAGGATGAGGTTATGTGACCTCTGAGGCCATGTTAGAATCTATCAACAGCACTATCAGTGAGCTCTCTTTGGAGATTTTGATAACATTGCTTAATATGGACTCATATAGTCCACCGATGTAGAACTGTCAAAGCAATAAAAGTAAGAATACTGTCTTCATTCTTTTCAGTTTCCCCAGCACAAGTGTCATAACACCATATTCCTGCTTCTCTCCTAAATAGTAGCAAGGCTGTTCTATGTGTCAGAGCTTTTGTTTCTTACCAGAGAAAGAAAATTATTATGTTGGGGTGGTTACTTTCAGTCCTTGTTACTGCAGAGTTAAGACACTGACGTGGGAAGGGAATATTGGTACTGGGAATATTACCCTTTTGGCCTCTCCTGGGCTTTGACATGCAAAAGTGAACATGTGAACATGAAGCCTTAACAAGGTGCGTATTTTCAAGGGACATCTGTGTGGTAACTTCAGATCACATAGAGACTGAGGTGAGAGGTGACTCTGCACAGGAAAGTGAATCCACCTCTAACTCCAGCATGTTTGGGTGTGAGATCCTGATTTTTCTCTTTGTAGGTGTAGCCAACAGCCCCTGCATGCAGCTGTACTGACCTCCAGTTCTAAACCAGTACATGTCACATTGCCTAAAACCACAAGGCTGATCAAATCACAAGAAGAGAATTGCACCCTTGCTGCCTTTTGATCCCCTAGAGAACATTTAAATTATTTTGTAAACTTTTCTTCATATTTAAAAAGAAGTCCAGAGAAGTACTGTCTTTAAACAAAAACAGCTTTTTACATAAGCCTTAGATTCTTGAGCTCTGTCTAGAAAACCACAACCATATCACGACAGTCTGAAGAAAATGTGAGAAGTCAGAGCCAGCAACACTAGCATTTTAAATCAGAATGTGAATTTCTCCAGCATGTGGGGATAGTCAAAGAAAAGAGAAGTTGAGGACTGTGCTCTGGGCAGACAAGGGCATTGCTGGAAAGGGAGATGGACAAAAAATTTAGCAGAGTTCAACTCATAGGCTGCCTCAGCTGAAGCAGATAAAGCTTGTCTTTTTCTTAGAGACCTGTTGTTATAGTTTTAAAACTTTTTTTATTTTCCCACCAGCTTCCTGGCTATCTTTCTGCTGCAGATTTAAAGAAATAGGAGGCAGGTGCATTGTGAGATGAAGGACTGAAAAAAATGAAAAAAGAAGCAGCCCTTATCATTCTCTGCTCTCTTTCCCAAATCTATGAACCAAGGCTGTGAAGGAGCTGCTCTTTAGCCATCCAAAGATAAAGCACCTGACCCAGCCTGTGCCGTGTCTGACGCCTGACAGGGAGAAGGGTCCTGCTGTCCCATTTCACAGGGCAATGGTGGTGAGCAAGCTCCTTCCCAGGCTCGGTGGCAGGGTGGGGATGGAGGAAGGCTGGCAAGGGAGCCAGGGAACAGAGCGCCAAGAGCAGGGAAAAGGAATCAGGAAAACTACCAAGACAGACCGAGTGGAGGAGGCTGGATGAGAATTCAAACAGTCACAGCCAAAATGTAAAGCTGAAGCAGAACACTATATTTAACAGAACTGCTCAATTGAATGCTGCTGGAGAGCTCAAGTTTCGAAGGATGATAGAGTTAGGGAATAGCTTGAAGTTTAGTGCTTCTTTCCCACTCTGTTATGACCTTCATTTCTCACATCCCAATCAAATGTAGGTAGGAACTCCTCCAGACGGCGTCTTTGCACCTGGCATTTCCTGGAGCAGTTGTACATACCTAATAAACCTTTTCAAATATTATGTCTTGCTTAATTTAACATCATTGTCCTGATGTAAATGCACACTATGGAACACAATTTAAAAACTACGTTAAATTTGGCTTCAATAAGAGCTGGGGAGCACTGAGGGTTTCGTAGCAATCTAAGCTCACTTTAAGGTACTGCTTGCAGAAGCAAGAAGGATGGAGAAAGATCTTGATGAAAAGTTAGGAAAGGGTAGTTATGTGGAATTCCACTACTTTTCCTTACAGTTTTCTGATTTATGATCCTTTCCAAAAACTGTAAAATGAGATAAATAATTAATATTACGCCACAGATAGTTACAATATGAATACATTCTGGTGGAGTTGCATGTAACATCAGCAAACTACTCCATGTTGCCAGCTTCATCGTTAGATTCAACAGTAAAACACTGACCAAACCTTATTTGATGCCAATTTACTGATTGTCCTGGTGGAATTTATATTGTTGAATATACATCTTCTTGGTCGAGTTAGATCACATATCAGACAATACTAAAAATTTCTGACAGAGCTGCACAAGATTACAGCAAAAGCCATAAAAATAAAGCAGCATGATAGCAAATACAGCAGTTTAAACAAGGGTTCAATATTTAATACTGTATTCAATTTTGTGTTTTGAAAGGCTGGCCAGGATTAAGCTTGAAGAATTGAAATAATTTATTTCATAGGTCTTTATTCAATCCACACAGTGAAAAACACTGTCCATCGTGGCCTCAAATCCATGACACAGATGAATTGCTTCATTCTGTTTCTACACAAGGAATGAATTGGATATTTTTTTAATTAGGGAGAGATATTTTAAGATGCTGTGAGATTGACTGGAATATTTCTGAGACCTTTCTACTTTGCTGTTAGGACTGAAACACAACCATGAATGTAATGAAAACAGAACCTGTTTCTTGCCCAGGAATTTACCATTATGGAAATTACTCTGTGTTACAGAACAATGTTCTTGTAGATATATGGTTTAAGCCAGAGTCCACTGAAGCTGGCATGTTCGGGAGCAGACTTGGAATAACCTGTGTAAACATCAGAACATCACCTTATTCCACTTGCTTTGGTGGAGCTGGTCCATCCATATCAGCTCAGAACACAGCCTTATTCATCTCAGGCAGCAAGGCTGTGTGCTCAGAGCACAGACCAGCTCCATGGCAGAGGAGTAACCAGCACTTTCTGAGACATGGCACAACTGTAATTAACAATTATCTTCAAGACTTAATTACACTTAATGCTCTCCTGTGACAGAGTGAGGTGGCAAGAGAGACTCCCACACCTGTTTGTCAACAGAAATACCAGAGCTAATAACAGTAATCTCTAATAAATTCCATCTTGAACTTCAGAATATGACCAGCTGTCATCTACTGTCCCTGCCAGGAGACAGGGACAAGCTGAACTCCCACTATTAATTATTGGACAAGGAAGTTGCCATGACACAATTGTTTCTCCCCTTATGTCAGTTTTCACCATGGTTTCCAGAATACCAGGATTTGCTTTCCAACACAATGACAAAGGTCTAGACTCTTTCTAGACCCTGCAGTAGCCACAAACCTACTGCCGAGCTGCAGGAGACCACACTGGCACCACACACATTTCAGGGTGTGTTCATGAGAGAGGATGTGCACACAGCTCAATTCATGCTGCTGGCTTTCCATCCTGAAACACAAGGAAATGTGTTAAGCTGTCACTTAATGGAATGCCAGACCTCATCCGTTCTTTAAACAGCAAAACAAAGCAAAGCCTTCCACTTAATATTGGAAAATAGAAAAGGTTTAGATTGTAAAGCTGGGTAAGACTCCTCTATTTGCAAATTCCACCGGATAGTCAAGAATAAAGCTGTTGGGAACCACCAAGGAAAACGAGAGCTTTAGATCTGCTTTGTGTCTGCTCTATGAACCAGCCATAGGGAGGAAGACAGGCACAGATCTGTGATAAACACCCAACCCCTCAGACCCACCCAGCACAGTGGCAGCGACATCCTCAACACTACTGGAGTGCCAAAACACGAGCGCTGCAGAAAAAGTAGGAACACATTCCTCAAGCAAGTATTTAAACTGGTTTTGAAACAGTATGCATTTTTGGAGTGAAAAAGCATTCATTTAAAGGAAAGACGCAGTTACTTGAGGGTTTGTGATCTGAATATAAACATGGGCAAAAACTAATAGGGGGAGACAATATTTGTGAACTTGTCTGGCCCTCCCCTCTCCAAACAGTACACTTAGCTCTCGCCTGAACCTTTCCTTGAACTATTACCTGTTCCCAGAATTGAAGGGGCTGCAGCATTTTACCAAGTGATCCCCTTCGCCTGGTTCTCCCTGACATGGGGAAGAGAGCTACTTTGGCCCTCAAACTAAAAGGAAGGACAGCACTGCAGAGCTATCACAACTCAGCTGAGCTCAGCTAAGCCTAATATGGAGCACAGCCAGAAAGATATCTGGGGAGAAAGCTCAGACCCGCACTTCCCTAATAGTCCTCTAAAGTGGAGGTGTCCAGCAGATCCCTCCCCTCGTTTCCACAGTGCGACTTGAATCCACACCCGAAGTGACACTGTCTGAAGCTGGAGGTGTTTATGGACACATGGAGCACCGACCAGGGGACAGCCCTCCTGGAGGAGGCAGCACCCTCCAGCCGCTGTGGTTTTGGCAAAGTGCTCTCGGCGTATAAGGTAACGCAATGGATCACAGTGTTCTGCCCTGCTAATGGGAACTCACCGAGAAATCTCAGAAGAATTACATGAAGCTTTGACAGTTAGAGCCAGGGCTACAAAGCGATCTCCCAGTGGAAACTCCTGCTTGTTCTCCAGGTCTCTGGCACAGCATGAGACCTGATGAGCTCCTCTCCCCTTGCAGATAGGGTTCAGTCATGGTTGCTGGCAGTGCCTTCCCTGATTCCCCTCTCTTCCCCATAGTGCAGGTTTCAAGACACAGCCACAAAACTCAAAAAAGTGACAGGAATACCCACAGGTGTGGGATTTCCTGACAGTTCCCACCACTGGACTGAGGAGGCTACCTGAATTCCCCAGTGTCGAAAACTGGAGCCCCTGAAAAGCAAATGCACAGAAAGATACTCAAACTGGAGATGACCAGCACTTCCTACAAGAGATGCCAGAAATCACAGACTTCCAGAGGCTCCAGGCTGTGTGCTCCACATACAGAGGGAGGATGAGAGAAATGCAGTACCAATAATTTTCCTACTGCTTTTTTAGGAGCATCTGCAAAGCTGCTAGAAAAACTGCTTTCCCCATTCCAGTTAAATAAGACTAGCATTTTCTTCCAGTAAATTCTAGCAGGGTGCACATTTGGTTTCCTGTAAACTATAAATTCAGAAAGACAAGCCCCAAAAACCAGCACAAGTAGGAATCATCTCAAGATTTACGTGTGTATGACACTTTCAAAAAATTCCCGCAAATCATTTATACGGCAGGATGTGTACACGCTGGCTGTGAGCAAGTAATCAGGAAACAACATTTCACATCCCTGAGCTGGCACTTGATGTGGGGCCTGAAATACAGCTGGGTGGAGAAAAGGGAACTTATACATCTTGTAAATGTAGCAGAGCTCTCCATACAAGACCAGACAGGAGAGTTATGGAGGAAAGAAGCCTTGCTCGTGCATTTGTTGGGATGTGAGCAAGAGCTGCTGTAGTTGCTGAGATTTCTCTCCAGGCAGCTGCCCAGGGCTGTTCAATTATGAGCAATGCCAGTGAGGAAGGAGCATGCTGAACCTACTGAACCAGTTCTCTTGCTGACATTTCTGGGCTGCACTCCTGGATCCCCTTACTCATGGATCCAGGAAGATTCTCCAGTTATTCCTCACTCCTCTCTCATAGTGACTTGCTACACACCCCTTACAGTAGATAAGAAAATTACAGCTGCTGCTGGAAGTCACAAAGAGATAACTACTTCAGGATGCTCAAGTACCACCAGGAGAACTGAGATTTGAAGGCAATCCTCGTTGTGCCATCACTGATGTTTCACAAGAGCAAGCGCAGCTCGTGGCTGTTCCTCTGAATACCAAGTTGATTGTAGATTCATGATTCTTGTCGTTTCAGGAAATTGTCATCACCTACTCAAAATCTGCAAAACTTGAAATGCATTTTTAGTGGGCTTGGAGAGAATTAAGCATAATTTTGTGAAAAGAGTAACTAAAAGCTCACTATCAACCCAGTTTTACTCTTAGTGGAAGGAGTCAGAAGCACAGAACCAGACATCAGCCTGTAGTGAGCCTGCTGAGAAAGGAGGAGGAAATATTCCTCTCCTTTTGCCAGAGTAAACCAGATTTCAAAATCAACCTGAGTAACGCAAATCTCCAGCCACTGTGGAAAAACATAGCTGAAAAGCCAGCAATTAGCCCAAACAGAGTGCGAAGGCTGGTTGTGTCTTCTGTACCTAGGGCTGCAAATTCACATTTTTAAACTAAAGGGACTTTACACCCACCTCATAACAGCTAACCAGTGGTGTCAAGATGGCCACAGTGGCCATGACTTAAACCCAGGATTTAAAAAACCAAAATTCTACTTCTCCAAGCACAGGGACTGCCTGATCTCTTTCAAGCTAGGATGAATAATACAGATATGTTTAAATTTGAAATACTCTTCTTGTGAGCTTTATCTTCCAGCAGCAAATTCCTATCCTCTTTCCCCAGCTGAGCCAAGATATTCCTGAATATTTTATAACTAAAAATCTTTTTCTCTTTGCCCTCCTATGTAGATTCTCACACCCTGCAGCCCAGCATGACAAGTTCTTCTCTTTGAAATATTGAGCCACTTTCAGTGGGTCTTGTCAATCCTTTACACCTATTTTAATTGAATATTTCAAAGTGGAGTGAGATCAGAGCACTCTGCCTGGGTGGGCACTGGCTGATGGTGTCAGGCTTTCCCTGCTCACCTCCAGCTGAAGTGATCAGATCCCTCACCTCTTTGGGCTGAGGGGACGATGGATGTCACAGCCTAATGGGTGAAAAGTGTCCATGAGGGAGCTTGAAAAAGAGTAGATAAAGCGTGCTAAATTTAGAAGCTGTTTGTTTTTAAGAATGGGTTTGAACTTTAACTGACACGGAAATTGTGCCTCACAATTCTGCAGTTCTGTGACACCTTTGTTCCTCAGCTAGGGCCATGAAATACAATATCACTCTATTATTAATAGCAATGCTCACTGGTTTTTACCTCCTCCACATCTCCAAGTGTGCATGCCTGGATCATATAAGCAGATGTAGCATCCAGGTCTGCTCTAGATGCAGTATAGTAGCTGCATCCAGCCTAAGTTCTTTCCAAAGAAAATTAATGGGAAACACTAGAGGCTTGGTGTTATTCATGCCACAGTCAAACCAACGGATATGTAAGCTTCCATTCTGGTATAATATTTAAATCTTAAATAGAATCTGAACAACCACTAAATGACTATTAATTTTCTCAAGCAGCTTATTCTTCTGGATAAATTAGAACTCAGTATAAAATGGGATCCCCTGTACTACAATTACATTTCTTTGCTTACAGGAAAAGCAGCCTTTTTAGAGAGAAGGACTGCAGAAGAAATGGCTGTCTGAACCCAAAAACTCTTGCCAGGAAATTCAGAATATCGATGACCATCAACTCCATTAGCGTCAGGCCACAGGCAGAGAACTGAGAGAGGCTGATACGAGAAAAGTCCTGAAACTGAGAACAATCCAAAAGGAAAGAGGAAGACAGTATTTTCTTGAAAGCAAGACAATTAAGGATATATTGGTAAGACATTTTGATGTGAGAATTACTTTTGCTTTTTATTTTTTTTCTTTACATCATCACTTTGTTTTAGCTGGCAATGATACTGTGAAATTAATTATTTCTCTATGTTGTCCCAGGCAGAATCCCCTGCAACTCCTTGATAAACTCCTATCTCATGCTCATGTCTTCATCAATTTAGAGTCTTTACATCCTGTTAGAATTAGTTGTTTACGGTTGACAAATATTATCTGTATTTTCCTTGCTAAAATGATCATGGGGATAAATCTTCCATTTTTATATTCACAAATAAAGCTGAACAATTATACGGCTTTTGGCATAAACAGGAGCATAACAAGATTTCTTTTCAAATATTTTCCCACCCTTAAATTCTCTATTGTGGTATTTTGGATCCAATGCCCGAACATTCAGCATAATTAATTAAGCTTTTTATTCTCAAGAGTATTTTAGTGGGATTTGCCAAAAACGTTTGGAAAACAGTTATGCATTTAATAATATGTGCATTGGTTACTGTTCCAGCACTCTGTAGGAGTGGATAGCCACAATAAGCATAAAAACTTGCTACAACTGGGACCTGTGTCCCTTTTATGTAAACATAGTTTAAAACCAAAAGATGAATTTTGCATTATTCCAAATGATTAATAGCATAGAGTGAGAACCCAGTTACAGGTGAAATGGGTAAATTTGCCCAGATTGTGAAGGGTAGAGTGAGCTGGTTTGGTCATCAAAGGCTTGGGGCAATGGATAGAAAAGCAAAGAGTAAATGTGCAGTGGAGCTGATTGAGGAAGCCTGAACACTGAAACAAGAGGCTACCAAGATCAGAAGCGCACTCCAGAAAATGTCCTGTGCTGAAGCAGCCTCCAGCAGGTCTCTACTGTTCACAATGACCTGGGTGCAGCCTCTGTCTCATAAACTCTTACATTTATTTTTATATTTGCTCTCTTCCTTACATGTTTATTCGATTGCCAGAGACACTGGAAATTAGGCTAATTAAATAGGCTTCAAACCTAAAGAGAAAATGCAAGGTGGCTTCGCATTAGGGCCACTAAACCATTTCTTTTGGTACTCAGGTTATCTAGGTTAGAGCTTACTCATAAATCTCACTGATACACCATACCCTGCAACTTAAAAAGCCTTTACTTGTCATCACTGTGAGCTGGGTCTGCCTCCAAAAATCTGCTTGCATAGGAGCTGTTGTGTTGTGGCCTTACTACCTACAGCAATGTCCATAGCAATGGAAAAATAAAATCTGGTCATTCTGTTTACAGACGTTTCCAATCAGTGAAGACATTTGGATTACTGGTTTACCAGCCCCTGAGCCCATTTAAGGTTTCATTTCCTTGGACCCAGCAGAGAAGAAATCAGTACTGCTAATGCAGTACAAGAGCATTTTCTGAAGCTGCTGTGAAAGGAAAACCAAGATGCATGCAGCTCTGACCACAACTTTTCTCTCTGTTACTTGTAAAGCATGATAAACTAATAATTAAAAATCTGAAATCCTTCAAGTACCATATGTGTTTTTTCAAACAGCTCCACTTTATATAATTCTTTAATCAAATGTGCAGGAAAGCAGCACAATGAAGGCTGACATATGTTTCTGCAGCAGTAAAGGAAGAATCACACTGAGTTTTGATGCAAGCATATGCAGCCCTTGTAGTCTGCAGCCTGACACTGATAATTGTTTTGCCCATGAGTTTGGAACTGTTGGGGTAGACTCTACTAGCAAGATACCCTACAAAATATGGGCCTGACCCAGTGCTTACTGGAGTTAATTGGATTTTTTTTCTGTGACACTGGCAGAGATGATTTTAAGCCCCTAGGGCAGAAATTGGCTTGCAATTGTCCATTTTCTTTCCTTATTCACAGAAAAGAAATTCTACTGTGCCTTTTCAAAGATGATAGCTGAATGTTAAATTCATGCTTTTCTTTTGCTTAAGGAGAATGACTTTCTTTCAAATAAAATGTCTTTTTCTTTTTTTTAGCTGAGTTCTGGCACATGTTTTCAGGGTAAAGATCTAATAATAGCCCTTCCAAAACCCCCATAGTTATGACATTCAGTCTTTGGTGCAGCAAACAATGAGATTGTAATGATGGTGATAATTGTGTTTATTTTTGATTCTGGACAAATGTCATCCATTCTCCATCTAGTCCCATTGTGAAAAGGCCTGAGCCATGACCTCCAGCAGGATCAGCTGACACAATTCCACTCAGCTCAAATTTGTGACAATCTGCTGAAATACAGCAATCTTAATTTTTTTTCTATGCTTTTCTCACTGCTGAAGAGAACTTCTGTAAGAAATGTTACCTTTAATTTATGTTAAAATATTTCAGCTAAAGTTAAGCCAAAATAATGGGTGTTAATGATGCACTTAAGATTCTCCCACTGCAGAGGATCCCCTGGTGTGTGTGACAGATATCCTTCATCTACTCAATGGAGAATTGCCTTCAAAAAATAACCACACCTGTCTGCCAGTCCCCTCCCCTCCTCCAGCTGCCCTACTTCCCCATTTTAAGGGAGTGCCCCATGCAAGTCTTGTCCCTGAAGTCAGAATTTTTGGTTTTATTTTTAACTGTTGAGAGTTTAGATGATGATCTTTCTTAAATAATGACTTTTCAGGGTTTGGATTCTGCAATTCAGCAGCACAGGTAAATGGCCCTTTGCACTGCTCTTTCAGAAAGCTTTGTTCTTCTATAACTAACTGTATGAGGGAAGTTTTGTCTAGGTTTGTGAATGCCTTTTGGATCAAATAGAAACCAACTGTGATGCAGTGTCTGTTTCTGACAAAGTTGAGACATATCAGGACCCTTGAATTATTAAAGAACTGATTAGGCAACCCAGGGGCTCAGGTATTGATTTAAGCTCCAAATATTTATGATCAATTTCCATCACACCACTCCATCCCTCTGGCTCCCTCAAGAAAGGCTTGACATTCAGACCATGAGTTGTGGGGGGCAGCAGATGGCTCCTGTGGAAATCCATGGCGGAGAAAGGGGATCCCCAGAACCGGCTGGGGATTCTTGTAGGCCCAGACCATATGTGCAAGTGTCCTGCTACAGAAATTCAGTGAACTATGCATTTCTAGGAGGTTTTCCCACTGAACTTCATTGTAACTAATGAAGTAGGTCAGAATTATTACTTAGGACGGTACCAGATGATCTGTCAGTAAGTAATGTATCTCAGAAGGCAATGGGAAATATTTAGCAGAGAGAGAAAAGTTTTTAAAAAAATTATATATTTTATAGTTGCAAACTGTGGATAGCCACTCCCTGACACCTATCCCATAAATCTTCTGAAATTTTAAAATAATTTTAATACAAAAAGGAAAAAAAAAATGAAAAGGGGATGTTTCTGGAAAAACTTTGTATGTAGATATTATATATGGACTGCAGCAGCTGGGTAAAAGTTTCAAAGATAATTTATTGGCATGCGAGAAATGCAAACAATAAATGTACATTCAAATATATATTCAGAAACAAGCATTTCGGAATACTTAGTCCATATTATCCCACTCATTCCTCTACCCTCACAATGTCCCACCTGTGGTCACTTTACCTTTACTACCACTAACAGATAATTTCACAATATTTGCTCTCATTTTTTTAAAATATAAGCGGACTCTTACACCAGTTATTTTTAATGCAAGTGAACTCTCCAACCATGACTTTCCATCTATCATCTCCACTGTTTGTCTGACAAATTACCTGGACGAAACACAATGCAAATATTCACCGAGTTAATTTTTCCAGAAACTCTGAGAATTGCACTGCTTTTGGTTCCACACAATTTCTATTAGCAAATTACAGCTTATTTTTTAAAAGGTATGGGAAAACATCTGCATCTAGGGTCTAAAGAGGTGATTTAACTTCTTCTGGAATATATTTCTCTGTTGCCACCACGCTGAAGTCATACTGCACAGTGGGGATGAAAGTAAAAGGAAGGACGAGAGTAGAAGGGAGAAAGGGAAATGGGAGGAGTGAGAAAGGAAGGACTTACAGAGATCTTAGGTATGTGACAGATTACTTCCAAGTAATTCTGAATTTGTAAAAGAAGGCAAACTATTTGAATATCTTTAGATTATAGTTCAATGTGTTTTGAATAGATAGTTGCACATATTTTTTGAATGCTGAGGTAATAAGAAAAAGTAAAGGATTAGCAACTGCCTTGGAAGTGTATTACTTGAAGTTAATATTTGAATACTTTTAAGAATATTCAATATTTTTAAGAATCTGTTTTGCAGCTCAGCAGTCCAGCAGAGCCCTTCTTTATAGCAGTCCTATTCCATGTACGTTTACTTAAGAGAATAGAAGTGATTCTCTTCCTTACCTAATTTCTTGTTTTCCCCTCCTTCTTTCATTAACAGACTTTGATTTAATAGTTTTTGTTGGAGACATAGTTCATCATTGTACCAAAGATGGTAGCATCCAGCAATTTATCTGTCAACCTCTTCTCAATCCACAAGCAATTTTTCATAGAAGAGAGGAACTTACTGGAGCAGTGGTCTATTCTTATGGCATATGGACCTATTAGCGTAGTAAATTTATCATTATGCATGACATAAAAGATGCATTACCATCCATTAAGTTCAGGTAGAAGCAAACCATTGGATGCCTACCACTGGATCTCTCCCACACCACAATATCCTTTCCAGTAATGCTTGTGTGGTCTTTGAGGAGAGTTTCCCTTCTAAATGGTCCCCTACAATTAAACGTGCAGGGCTTTCAAACGCAAGGCAGCTGTAAGATATTGGCATCAACATTTGCTACTGTGTAATGAGGTGCACCCAGTTAAAAGTGCATAAATTATTACTTGTTTTATATGGACAGGAAGCCTGATTTTGCATTTATCTTCTGCACCACCTTCCACACCCCTCAAATATAAATTGAAAAAAAGCTCATTATCTTTTTTTCCCCATTGTGTTTTAATGCAGCAGTGCCAGGCAGGGAAGGGAAATCTGCACAGTCCTGTGCTTCTACATCAGAGCAACAGGACCCCCAGGCAAAAACCCACCACACACCAGAAGCACAAAGGTTGCCCTTAGAGCCTTGCTTGTAGTCTCAAATCCCCTCTATTTTCAATTAAATGATCTAAATAGCAAAATTACTTTCTGCTGTCACAAACTATGTTGCTGCCCTAAGAGAAGCATGATTTGATCTAAATTTACACCTGTAGCTGACTAGTTATAGGAAGATAATTTGTCTATTGAGTTTTGCCTGTTCTCATTCTAATAATGCTCTTTGGCAAATCTAGATGTCCTTTTTTTTTTTTTTTTTTTTTTTTCCCTTTTTTTTTCC